>JBBBDQ010002388.1:370000-380000 GCA_037127315.1 Ascarosepion bandense | reverse complement strand
CGAGTTCCACAGGCGGGAAGTGCGAGAGAAGAAGCTGCAGGAGTAAAATTGTCGTCTGCATTTGGCTAACCTGACTGTAAATGGGTGGGACGCAGTTACCAGTCTGGTAGCACGAGTAAACACCTGTTGAGGAGGCACCAGTGACTTAAGTTCGTCCGAGCAGAAGCCATGAAAGTATTTATAGAACAGACAAAGGGATTCTACATTTCGACGGTGGGGAAGTGGCTGCAGTCGAGCCGCCAGATCAGTACCTATCAGATTACAGACTCTCATTTGGAGCCTGTCAAGAACACTGAGGAGAACAGCAGGGGCACCTGACCATAAATGGCAGCAGTACTCCATGCACGGACGGATGGTTGACTTGTATATATGCAGGATGTATTCAGGTGGAAAAAACATCCTGGATCGACATAGTGACGCAACCTTCTTAGCAGTAGATTTTGCTATGGATTCAATATAGTGGTTTCATTTAAGGTCTGAGAAGAGGGTAACTCTCTTGCGTCTCTCTCTCGCACTCTCTTTTTCTCTCTCTCTCTCTCTGTCTCTCTCTCTGTTTTTCTCTGTGTCTCACTCTGTCTCTCTCTTTCTCTTTTGCTTCTCTTTCTTTCTCTTTCTCTCTCTCGCACTCTCTTTTTTCTCTCTGCCTCTCTTTGTGTTTTTCTCTGTGTCTCACTCTGTCTCTCTTTTTCTCTTGCTTCTCTCTCTCATTCTCTCTCTTTCTTTCTTTTTTCTCTCTCTGTCTCTTTTTCTGTTTCTCTCTGTGTCTCACTCTGTCTCTGTCTTTCTCTCTTTCGCTGTATGTGTTTTGTTTCAAATTTATTTTTAAAATTACCAAGTATTCGAAGAGACAATGTCTGCTCAGTGACGCTATGTCTCAGTGAAAGAAAAGAAGAGTTAATATGAATAAAAACGTCAAATGACATGATCTATTGCCTACAGGACATTCTTTTTCATTTATTTTGCCGTGATCGTCAGAAGAACGGAAGTGAGTGTGGTATAGATCAAAAGGAGTAACTGGCCTTGATGACAATTGTCTCCCTTGAAAGAAGAACTCTCTGTCATTTAGATACTATAAATAAGACATCTAGCTATGCCTCCCCATTCAAGCTCAATAAAGCGATATTAAATCTTATCAGAGCTCCGCGGTATTACTACAGTGGGATTCTTTTATGTCCGTTTGATGCGGGAAGTATGTAGAAATCAAGTGATACAGGATATGAAATGTGGAAATAACAGTAAATTTACTGGAGAGCTGGAAACATTCATACAGGAAATGTTAGTTGTAGTATTGATGGAAATATCTTGATAGATAGATAGATAGATAGATAGATAGATAGATAGATAGATAGATAGATAGATAGATTGATGATTGATAGATAGATAGATAGATAGATAGATAGATAGATAGATAATGATTGATGTGAATAGATAGATAGATAGATAGATAGATAGATAATGATTGATGTGAATAGATAGATAGACAGATATATAATGATTGATGTGAATAGATAGATAGATAGATAGATAGATAGATAGATAGATAGATAATGATTGATGTGAATAGATAGATAGATAGATAGATAGATAATGATTGATGTGAATAGATAGATAGATAGATAGATAGATAATGATTGATTGAATAGATAGATAGATAGATAGATAGATAGATAGATAGATAGATAGATAGATAATGATTGATGAATAGATAGATAGATAGATAGATAGATAGATAGATAGATAGATAGATAGATAGATAGTGATATGATAGATAGATAGATAGATAGATAGATAGATAGATAGATAGATAATGATTGATGAATGAATAGATAGATAGATAGATAGATAGATAGATAGATAGATATGAACAGACTGAGATAGATAGATAGATAGATAGATAGATAGATAGATAGATAGATAGATAATGATTGATGTGAATAGATAGATAGATAGGTAGATAGATAGATAGATAGATAGATAGATAGATATGAACAGACTTAGATAGATAGATAGATAGATAGATAGATAGATAGATAGATAGATAGATGATGTGATGATAGATAGATAGATAGATAGATAGGATAGATAGATAGATAGATAGATAGATAGATAGATAGATAGATAGATAGATGAAAACGGTAATAAATATTAAGCATTCATTCCCAAGCCTTTATATCACTTGTAATTCCTATGCTTTTTCAGGAAAATAAATTTCCTATCTGCATTCGTTTTTATCACTCTTGCTTGTTCTTTTGGACTTTTTTCTTTCCTTTCTTTTTTCATCTTTTGGCTTTTGGTGGTGTGAAAGTCAATACCTTTAATAGCTCTTTATTTTCCCTTATAACCGTACCAACTACCCATTTTAGTTGTTGCTGATGTTGGAAGTCTTTAATTGATGTGATCTTTGACATTTGATACAGTTTTTTTGTAATTTTGTAACACCAGTCTATTGGGTCTGATGAAGAATTATATTCTTTAAGACCAGTAAGATTATTTTGTATGGACTCATTTTATTCATTGATCTTTTAAAGAGATTGTATATAGCTTATATTTGAGATATTTCTAAACGAGTTGAACGCTATGCATGACATCCACGTGAGAGTCTAGAACTGATGCGACTGTTTAAGAACATGATTAACTTAATCAGGTTCTTAACTCTCACAACCGACCTCAAGTGGAATGACTCTATAGAATCCATAGCTAAATCCGCTGCTAAGAAGGTCAGTTCTCTGTGTAGGGCCGGGAAGTTTTACCCGCCTGAAACAATCCTGCACATATATAAATCTGCCACTCGCCCGTGCTTTGAATACTGCTGACATATCTGGTCGGGTGTTTCTGCTATCCACCTAGGTGTCCTTTACAAAATCCAACGGGGAATCTGTAATGTGATAGATCCCGACTTGGCAGCTCGGATACAGCCAATTTCTCACCGGCGCAATGTGGCTTTCCTGTGTCTCTTCTACAAATATTTTCACGGCTCCTGCTTCGATGAACTTAGCTCACTGGTGCTATATATAAATTTACTCGAGCCACAAGATTAGCAACTAGGTCCCACCCTTTTACTGTGAAACAAATAAATTGTAAACGCAAATTCTACTGCAACAGCTTCTTTTTTCGCACTTCTCGCTTGTGGATTTACTTGCTTTCCCGACAGCTACAATTACCAAGAGTTTAAATGTAAAGTCAATAGTCATCTCTTATCTCACTAACTTGCATCGTCTCTCTCTCTCTCTCTCTCTCTCTCTCTCTCTCTCATGCTCCTTTCTCCATCCACTCCATTCGCATCAGTATTCTCATCCTTCTCTAACCCACTTCCTGACACCCCTTATAACCTGTCACTCTTTCACATAATGTTTCTACTATGTAACCCCCTGCAAAACTGTGGCAATAAAATACCTTGCTTGGAGCGATATGATTGTAAAAATAAAAATAAAAAATGATTCTAGATCTCAAGTTTGTGTTTCGCTTAAGTCAAAAACCAAATAATACTTTGTCTAAGATATTAAGAGAGAAATTTAATATTGAGACATGTCCAACCTTAATCGCTATCGCACCTTTATTATTCTTTTTTTTTTTACTTCAGCCAGAAATATGTTTTCTTTCTCTAAGATAATATTGTCATAACAAGTAAGGCCCACCTGGCATCCATCTGTTGAATAAATCTGAACGCAAATCAATTCGAGACGGCCGTAAAATCAATCGGCATTTATGGAAATATTGGCAAGGATACACCGGCATTTTTTAATGTTCTCTATCAAGCACGCAATTCACAATTTTGGTTGCGTTTCATCTCGTCGAATTGATATGTTCTATCATTAAATACCAATCAGTAAGGAAAATAAAGTCGTAAAACAAATGCTACAAATTTATTGATAATCGTGTGTTTCAAGTGGACATAATTATCCGATCGATAAAGTGTTGGCATAATTCAATGAAATGCGTGACTGGGAGAGAGCAAAAGTTTTCCCGCGTCGAACACTGGCAATTTGAATATCTATTTTTATTGTCCAGGGAAATTAGTTCAGTGCTTAAGGATGCTAAATATTCGGATCAATAGATACATTAGTAGAAAGGAAAATTTATTGGTGTGTGTGTGGAGAGAAATTGTCTTAATTCTGGACAGTAGACACGAAAAAGACAGAGAATTCTCAAATCCCTGTCTTTCTTTACATTCTTGGACTATGTACGTTTTGGTGTAATAAATACCGCATCGAAATGAGAAATCAGAGAGCCGAGTTCAAATATCAGTAAAATTCGTTTCATTCACTTTTGCACAAATACCTGTACATGGATTTACTCGAGCAACAAGATTAGCAATTAGGTCCCACCCTTTTAATGTGGAACCAGTAAATTGTAAACGCAAATTCTACTCCATCAGCTTCTTTTCTCGTACTTCCTGCCTGTGGAATTCACTTCCGTTTACTTGCTTCCCCGACAGCTACAATCTTCAAGAATTTAAATGTAAAGTCATCTCCTATTTCAGTAACTTGCTTCCTCTCTCTCATGCTCCTTTCTTCATTCACTCCACTCTCATCAGTATTCTCATCCTTCACTTACCCACTTCCTGACACTCCCTATAACCTATCACTCTTTCTCATAAATTCCCTCCTATATAACCAGGAGTTTAAATTTAAAGTCAATAGTCATCTCCTATTTCACTAACCTGCATCCGCTATCTTATGCTCCTTTCTCTGTTCACTCTACTCTCATCAGTATTCTCATCCTTCACTTACCCACTTCCAGACACCCCCTATAACCTAACACTCTTTCTCATAACTTTTCTTCTATGTAACCACCTGCAAAACAGTGGCAGTAAAATGCCTTGCTTGGGGCGATATAATTATTTTAAAAAATCTCTTCTCCCTAGAATAGCAGGATAGATTTGATTATAAAGCTTTGGATGGCAACCAGCCTAACGCAGAAATTAATGGCAATCTTCTACGGAAAAATCTTCTGCCTAGTCAGTCAGATCGAAAAAATATGATCGTCTAAGTGTGTATCACGTATAGTAATTTACTGACTGATTATATCACGTTGTTTGTCTGAATGAAGCAATGCGGGTAATGTTCGTCCTGGGCATGACCATAAATCACCCTCGGTAGAAAGACCTCTGATCAAGAGCTTATGAAGTGCGTGAAGCCGCCTCTTAATTGCTATTGCTCTCAGTTACACTATGACTCGGGGTGGTAGTGTTGTAGATGTGCTAGGGTCCCGAAAATAGTTAACCCACAAACTGGGGTCAAAACACCATGAGAGTATAAAAAAAGATTTTTCTTTTGTAAAAATACCAGAAAATACCAGCAATATATTTGACTCTCGACCAAAACCCTATTTACAAAAAGATATCAATGATTTCTTAGAAAGCATAGATTCTATTTCTACAAATCTATCCTAGAAATGTTGTCGGTATTAAATGACCCATTGTGGTTGATATGCCGAAAAACAAAATAAACCAAAAAACTGCTGTTGCTGTTTTTTCTTTGTTTTTGTTTTTTTTGTGATCTGTCTTCAGCTCTTCAAACACCAACGCTAAATCATAAACTATATTAACGACGAACGGGGTTTCTTTTTTCTGTTTCGCTGGTTTTCATGAGGGTTAGCAGTTGCATTTACATTACTACGCGGAAGTGAGTCACGTTTTTAGTAACGTTCGTTTGCTCAGCCATTTAGCAATTACAACTACCATGACGATTTCATGTATAAAAATGCATTTTTTTAAAAAAGCTTGTTCTTTGAACAATTTCACTTTGATCGGTAATTATGAAAAAAGAACCTTTTGGGGGCAAGAAGTGGCTTGTCAACTTCAATTCATCTAAGACCAAGCTGTTGTCTGTCAACCATTACAGGCAACCTCTTCTGCCTCCCATAAGCATGGACCAAGCGATTCTCCCGGAGAGCAATACACTGTCCTCAGACCTCAAATGGAACCACTATATTGAATCCATAGCTAAATCTACTGCTAAGAAGGTTGGGTCACTATGTCGATCCAGGATGTTTTTTCCACCTGAATACATCCTGCATATATGCAAGTCAACCATCCGTCCGTGCTTGGAGTACTGCTGCCATTTATGGTCAGGTGCCCCTGCTGTTCTCCTCAGTGTTCTTGACAGGCTCCAAATGAGAGTCTGTAATCTGATAGGTACTGATCTGGCGGCTCGACTGCAGCCACTTCCCCACCGTCGAAATGTAGCCTCCCTTTGTCTGTTCTATAAATACTTTCATGGCTTCTGCTCGGACGAACTTAAGTCACTGATGCCTCCTCAACAGGTGTTTACTCGCGCAACCAGACTGGTAACTGGGTCCCACCCATTCACAGTCAGGTTAGCCAAATGCAGACGACAATTCTACTCCTGCAGCTTCTTCTCTCGCACTTCCCGCCTGTGGAACTCGCTTCCGTATTCTTGCTTTCCTGGCGGCTACAACCTCCAGAAATTTAAAAGCAAAGTCAATACTCATCTACTAACCACTGGACTCTAGCTCTCTCCCCACCCCCGTATAACCTTCCCTTTCTCTCCACCTATGTATCTGTCATCGCACCTGCTTTCTCAGCTTTCTATTGTTCCTTTCTAAGTAGTTTGTACTCCTCACTCTTTTCTAATTAATCTTACACTTATGTAGCCCCCTGCACATCAGTGTCGTTTCCGCCTTGCTCGGGGTGAAACGATTAAGAAAAAAAAATGTCTATAGATATCTATTAATAACTTCAAATTTATGTAACTAACTCATTGTAGTTGATTAACCGCAAAACAAAATAAAAAAAAACGCATTAGCGGTTTTTTGGGGGTGAAGGTGGGGGTGATCTATTATCTGTTATTTTTTTGTATCTATTAATAACTTAAAATTTATATCATTTTCAGAAGAAGAAGAAGAATTGTTCCTCTTGTTGAGAGCCGAAGAATGTGGCGGCTGAAATATTGTACTGAAAGAAACAATTATACGAGAAAGAAGAGATTGGAGCGTCAGTATATATTTTTTCAATCTGAAACGAATTTATCACATTCAGAAAACCAGAAGAATTTTTATAAAAAAAAAAGTCTTTTTGGATCGTTGAGTAAAAGAGGCATCTCTGCATCCTTGTGGGTGACAAATTATCTTCCACTCTCCAGTCTATCTCTCAAGTCGGGATGTGACAAGTCACTCACTGCTCTATAGCTACCTCCATGGAAAGTGCTCAGACGAACTGTGTTCTTTGGTTCAGCCAGTAATAACCTTCACGGCTAGGACCCACCATTTCACTCAATTTGTTGCCAACCACCCTCATTCGCTCTGTATACTATTGGTGAGCTGTAAGGTCCACTTGAATAGCTTCCCTCCGCAAACCACCGCTTTACAGGGTGAACATTTATCTTCCCTTCCTGTTAGTATAAACTGCCGCTTTCACTTAACCTCCAGTTGCTACAGAGCCTTATACAGAGTACTTTACTGCAAAAAAGGAAAAACAAGAAAACACTAGAAGCTGAAAGATATCGGTCAGTTTTCACCTCATACAAAAAGATTTCCAAAAATAAAAAGAAGTGTTTTTGAATTTTCTTTAAAAAGAAACGTTTATTGCTATTATTATTAACTACCTGATGAGACATTGTTCATTCAATGTCGAAAGAAAATATACAATTTTGTAGTAGTTTGTACATGTTCTAAAGTATCATTTATAATAAATATTCATTGCTCTATTTTTATATTGAGCACTGTTATAAATTAATTTTTTGAAAGCTACAATTATTTTCTTCGTTTCTTATTCATTTGCACACACACACACACACACACACACACACACATATATATATATATATATATATATATATATATAATTCAAAGTGAAGAGGACTCAAGGTTTTTTTTATATATTGAGTGCTCTGGCATTTATTTTATTATAAACAGTGTTCAATACAATGAGTATTATAGAGCTTGATAGAATATAATATAATTATATGATTATGTCAATTTTACATTGCAACATGGAAATTTCTATGTTTCGAGATTAATTCTCATCATCAGGCAATGTTGGTGTTGTTTTGCAGATGATTTGCATTTAAATGACAGATACATTCGGTTTACTGTGAATGTATGTGGGTGTTTTTGTGTGTGTGTGTGTGTGTGTGTGTGTGTGTGTGTGTGTACAATCAGAATGGAGATTCACTTTGGGGTGAATCTCCATTCTGATTAGCCACACAGGCTATGGGCGTTCGGTAGAAGAAGGCAGACTTTTTAGCGTGTATATTGTCATTATACCCGCCCAATAGCCAGAGTGCTTTAATCCATTACTGAATGAGCGATGCGTACATGCCAGAGTAGCTACTGTTTTTCAAAGTCTACCATTCTTCCAGAGTACTCAATCAGGGTGTGAGAGCGTATATATATATACTGGCCTGAGAAATCTTATTAAGTAAATATGCAATCTTTGGGATATTGTCTTTGCTTACGTTTGTTTACCTTAAGATCTGAACCAGAGTCTACATGTATATTACCAAGAACCAGGAATTGATGTATTTAAGACTTAATTTGATCATATGTAACAATAAATACCTACGTGGTCGAATGGTTAAGACACATCCGATCAATTGGCGGCTTCCTCTATGTCTATAGGTGTTAAAGGTTCGAAACTTGCCAAAGGATGAATATTTTCCTAACAAGATTTCTCAAATATTCAGGCTGGTGGATATCTAAAAACGTGCTGTTTAATATATGCATTGCTTTCAGGATATCGGATGTGATCGGGCAATTTGATTTCTGGCCCCCACTCATCATCAGAGATCCCAACGCATTTTCCTTACATCCAGTTTCATTTTTCTTTAATTCTAACCAGAATGAGCCAGTGTGTGTGTGTGTGTGTGTGTGTGTGTGTGTGTGAGAGAGAGAGAGAGAGAGAGAGAGGAGAGGAGGGAGGTATGGAGAACAGATGCTTTCGACGAAAGTTTTTCACTTTATCTCATAAAGTTCACTTAAGTTCACTTTTGATTCAGATACTATTGTGCATCCTACAAATACATGTCATCAGTAGCTTTAACGTCTAGATGCCTTTTGTTTTTACAATAGATTTATTCGTTTTTAGAAACATTGAAAGATTTAATCAGGTGGATGATGGAACGAGGATTGCATGGTGTAACAGAAGAAGGCGTGTTAAGAGCCACCAGGGATAGGGAGACGTGGAAAGCCATGATCGCCTACGTCCTGAAGGGACAGGGCACATAGAAGAAAAGAAGATACCCGACTACTGTTGAATCAGTTCATATAAGCCATTATTATCAATTTGTAACCATTACATAATATTCTGATTAAGAATAACAGTTATTGATAAGAACAGCGAGAACGAGTATAGACTGATTCTGGTGGGAGAGGGTTCGGGTTTAGACGAGTTATTTTATGGCCCGAAGCATGATGTCGGATCACCTAAATCTCATCCCAGGTTATTATTCTTAACGCAATTAAAATGTACCAGGGTAAATTGGGTGAGGGGAGGCTGCACCAGCTCGTTAACCACTAAACAGAGATAACACTCGAGGCAAAACACCTTCAGTCCTTTCTCATTTCATTAGTAAGGATGAAGTTCACTCAAACAACATCTTCCCAAGAACAACTAATATATTTTGAAACCAACTTCCAAGAGTTTGCGTTCCCGACCACTACAATCTTAAACTGCATAAGTTTAGACTTAACAGTTATCTTTCCCACATACATTTATAGTCATAGCACTGAAACAAGACCCGCCTTAAGTAACCTTTAGTAGATCTTGGAGCTTGTATAGGGTGAAAATTAAATAGAAATAAAAGAATCCGTAGTTTTGAACGTGTTATTAATTCGTAATAAAATTTTCCTATGTGCCTTCATCTTTTCCGTAAGAAGGAATTTTCTTCTCCTCTCGCCTCCCGAAATTCCCAATAAAACTAAATGGGGTGAATGTTCAGCCCTCTTGCCTACATCGTAAAAAGGTATTCTTGTATATCATCATGGTCGTCTTCGACTTGTCTCCTAAGAGAAAATACATTTTGATGTCACACTTTATGGC
>JBBBDQ010002388.1:235000-367500 GCA_037127315.1 Ascarosepion bandense | reverse complement strand
ATATATATATATATTCTTTTTTCTTACCTTTCTCCCATGAAAATGGGGTATTTCGCTATTTTTTGTAATCAGTAAATATAGTACTGCTAGGCCAGAGAATTTTGCGTTTATGACTGCTGAATTCCTCATGCATGGCATTTCAAGCAACAGTGAACCGATTACAGCATATATATATATATATATATATATATATATATATTGATCGTTTAATTACTTAGTTTCTTGTCATAATAAGGTTAGACCAGTGCACATTTGTATAAAAACACTTCAATAAAATTACATTGTAGAACTTTTGCAAATCGCCTGAAGACACCACTCATGGTAGAAACCTAGGTCTCGTTTACAAATGGAATATATATATATGTATATATATATATATATATATATATATATATATATATATATTGTCTTTCGTAGATGGCATGACTTTGGGTTTCATACGTTATGCAATCCTCAGGTGTATATTACAGACTGTAATAAGCACCTGTTGATTGCATAGCGCATGAATCTCCGAGAAGCACCATCGACCATGTATATTTATTATTGTATATATAAATTAGCTCGGTTCATAGTATACTAAGCACTGTTTTATTAACACTTGAATAATAATATTATACATGTGTGTACCTTAATATGTACATTAATTAAGTCACATAACTATATATATATATATATATATATATATATATATATATATTTCCGAGAGAATAAGGAACGAAGAAAAATTTTACAACGCCCAAGACATTCATTTAAAACAGTGCTTGATATATAATATAGAGCTGTGAATATTTATTATAAATTATATTTTAGAATATGTACAAATTTTCTATATATCCACTACAAATTGTACATTTTGTTTCGACATTGAAATTACAATTTCTCATCAGGTGGTGTGGAAAGGAATGGATGACCTCTTTTCTTATATTTGGCGAGTTGTGTGTGGGATGTTGGTGGGAATTAGCGATAAGGGAATAAGTCTTGTAAATTGTCCGTTAGACTTTTGAAGAAAGTGGGGTGGGTAGTGAATATAGTTGATTAATGAAAGTGTCGGGAATTTTGTAGACAGATTTAAGATTAGAAGATGGAATGTGGGTTTTATGGTCTTCTGACTAGACTTTATTCTTTGGATTTATTAGAGGAGCAGAATAGGGAAGTGTAAGGGGTGGGAGGGATGGGATTGGACCTATCTTTAATGTTTATTTGCACAACTATAGAATATTTTTGTATTTATAATTAATCTGGTTTTGTATATTTAACCTTAATTTTGAATTTAGAAAATTGATTTTTTCTATAAAATTTTAAATTTTAGATTAGATCGCAGTTTGTGGTGTGTAATAGGGAAAATTTAATGTAAGGGGTAAAATCTAATGTTTGTATTTAAGGTAATAGGTAAATAAGTAATAGGTATGATCGTTTTTAAGATAATAAGTAAAATTTAATGTTTATATTTAAGCACAGTTTTTATAATTAATCTAATTTTGTATATTTTTCAATAACAAAGACAAACGAAATATTACGCCACTTTCTAAAATTTTGGAAGTTAGAAAACGATTATAAAACACCTAAAGTTAAATGAAAAATCTTCAAACAGGCCAGAACTTCTAAATCGTTAAAGGAACCATGTTTCCTTAATTTTCAAGAAAAAATGAAAATCATTAAATACATGAGGAGCAACATATTATTAAACCAGAGGCACGAAACCACAGTAAACTGCAAACACATTAAAAAACTAGCCTTACAATCATGCTAAAATTACAAAAGCTAAAGTTAGGATCTCTAGAAACGATAAACCTTTATAGTATAAACAACACACCTCAAATTTTACCTTTATTTCATACTACAAGCTGTGATCTAATTAAAGTTTTATACAAAACAGAGATTTCCTAAATTTTAAATTAAAGTTAAATATAAAAAAATGTATTATTTATAAAAACTAAATTTAAATACAAAATTATTTGTAGCCCATCCTCTCCTACTCCCCCACCCCATATACATTTCCTTATTTTCTTTCTCTTTTTTAAACCCAAAATACTGGCCATAAAGGCTGTAAAGGACCATGCCTTAACTACTACGGTTAAAACTGTCTATAAAATTTTCAACACGTCCATTAATCACCACTCTCCTCTACCTCTTCCCTCTTTTCGTTCAAATTCTAACCCACAACGTGCAACCGTGATTTCCCACATTCCACCAATATAAGGTAAAGAATTTTCTATTTTCTTTTCACACTACCTGATGAGACATTGTCCTTTCAATGTCGAAACAAAATGTACACTTTATAGTAGATGACCATTTGTACATGTTCTAAATTATAATTTATAGTAAATATACATAGCCTTATTTTATATTGAGCACTGTTTTTAATTAATGCTTTGAACGTTGTAAATTTTTCTTCGTTAATTAATCACTTGGATATATATATATATATATATATATATATATATATATATATATATCCAAGTGATTAAGTAACGAAGAAAAATTTACATAATTCAAAACATTAATATATATATATATATATATATATATATATATATATATAAACAGAGAGAGAAAGAGACGGGTGTGTTATAGCTGTCTTGTTCTTTACCACTTGGTTTTGTTACTCAATTCAAAATTCATCCCTTTACTGGTGTGAGTTGAAAATCTAGGGAGGTTTATGATGAGGGTTTTTTTTGTTTGAGGAATAACCGGGATTTGTTTTGTTTTTTTTTGTTTTTTGTTTTTTTTTTTTGTTTTTTTTCACGAAGAGCCTTTGTCCTTCTTGAAACACTTTTAGAAATTTTAGGACAAATAACAAGAATACTGTGGTCGCTTTGAATTACGCGGGGGAAACTTTTCTGAAGACTCTCTTATAATATCTCCGCAAACACAATAGATAGATAACAATTCTCTTTATGCGACTCTTTATTTCATCGATAGGAAATCCGTGACGCATGCGTCAAGAATGGCGCTTGTCATGACCAGTGTAAGTACCACAAAATGAAATATCTGTAGCTAAGTCAGAAGTGAAATTTGTAGAGGTGCGGTTAAAGTCAGAATATAAGTTTTAAAGATTCTCGATTCAATAATTTTTTTCATCGGATGTTCTCGTAAAACAATTTTTTTTTAGATCAGTTACCCTATTGTAAACATTTTTCTATTTTAATACTTTTCTTTGTCGCTTTTCTTTGAAAATAATCTCTGGGAGGAAAACTATAGACTTTTTCCACATATAAAACTTCTTTCAATATGTCTTCTTTCAGAAGGTAGACGATCATGGGCCACCACTTATCCCTATCCATTATCTCTCTTAACACTTTTCCTCTTGGTATCTCTCCCAAACCCCGCTCTGCTATCCACTTACTCAAGCCCATCAATTCATTCCCCAAACCTTCTTTCCTCATTTTTTGTCCCAGAAACTTCAGCTGTTTCTTCCTGATGTTATGTATGTTTCTTTTTCGTTTGCATCCTCTCCGAAACCTCGTCGTTGCTGACATGTTCGGTCTAAGGTGTCCTCAGTATTTTTGTAGAACCAAATTTTTGTTGCTTCGAGTCTTTATCTTTATCTTTGAGTGGATTGCTCAGTAGAATTTTTCCTCTTGGTATCTCTCCCAAACCCTGCTCTGCTATCCACTTACTCAAGCCTATCAATTCATTCTCCAATCCTTCTTTCTTCATCTGTCCCAGAAACTTAAGCTGTTTCTTCCTCATATTAAATATAAGTTCCCATTTCGTTTCCATCTTCTCCAAAACCTCGTCGTTGTTCACATGTTCAGTTCATGGTATTCTCAGCATCCTTCTGTATCGCACTTTCCATCCTCTGTTAGAACACTTCCCAGGTTTGTAAATGTCTGTGCCTGCTTGATTTTATTATCTTCGACCTTTTACTTGCTTAGAGTCCTTCTTTCATCTTTGGGCGATTGTCAAGCATTCACTTACATATCTTATTCTTCTTCTTTGTGCCATGTCTCTTCAGGACGTAAGCGATCATGGCCATCTACATCTCCCTGACCCTTGTAGCTCTTAACACTCTTTCTTTTGGGATTTTTTCAAATCTTCGTCTGCCATTCACTTGCTCAAGCTCACCAAGTACGTTACGCTTTGTATTCCATTCTATCTACTCTGTCTTTCTGGTCAGCCATTCACTTGCTCAAGCTTACCAAGTACGTTACGCTTTGTTTTCCATTCTATCTACTCTGTCTTTCTGGTCAGCCATTCACTTGCTCAAGCTTACCAAGTACGTTACGCTTTGTTTTCCATTCTACACTCCCTATCAAAAATTTAAGACCACTTAAAAATCTTTAAAAAGAATTTTTTTTTACAGATAGATTTTAAACTCCTCCCACTTAAGGTTACCAATACTACAATCTAAACAAAAACAAAAATCTACATTCCAAACATTTTATTTAGAAATTTACATTTTTATAAAATGAGGCGATTTACACATAATCAAAATTATAAAACCAGAGACAAAAATTCTCCGAAATTGTACAAAAAGTGTATGAAAATATTCAACAACCGAATTTAATAATGAAGTCTACCTCCACTGCTTTTGATGACTTCAAGCATTCTGTCGGGCATGCTAGAAATAAGCGTTTCCATTAAGGTGCGGGGGATGTTGCTCCAGCTTCTGAAGATGGATTCACAAAGTTCATTTTTTGTTGAATACTGTTTGCCATTTCGATAAACATCTCTTGTCATCTATCCCCAAACATTTTCAATTGGGTTCAAGTCCGGTGAACATGCAGAATGTCCCAAGAGATGGACCCCATTTTCTTGTAGAAAGGTCAAGGTCCGTCTTGCAGCATGGATTGCAGCATTATCCTGTGGGAATAACCATCCATCCCCACACAAACGATGGCCCTCCGTCATGAAAGATGCTTTTTGCAGCATGTTAACACAACCAGCCGCTCTCTGACGACCCTGCATCACCTGGAGCTCCATCGTCCTTCTGTAAGAAAAGGCACCCCATTCCATTAGGGACACTCCACCACTATGACGTGCGGAGAAAATTTCAAGAGGCATGTTTTTGTTATACCAATATCGTTGGAAGCCATCAGGACCATCTAGATTGAATTTTTTCTCATCAGAAAACAGGACTTTCTTCCACTTCTCAACATCCCATGTTTGGTATTCACGACCAAACTTTAAGCGGTCCAACTTGTGACGTGGAAGCAGCCGAGGAATTTGTTTACGCTTTTTATTTACCATTCCTTTTTGTCTTAAGTGTCGTCTGATGGTTACGGGACTGCAATCAACATCTGTGACTGCCTTAATTTTACTAGAAGAAAGTCCCCCGTCTTTCATAACAACCCGTCTTATTCTCCTACTCAACGCAGGAGAAATCTTTTTGGGCCTACCAGAGGATTTTGCTTTTCCATAATTCTCATTGTTCTTTAGAAAGCTGCAAATCACAGTTTTACTGCGATTTACCTTAGCTGCGATCTTGCTTATGGAATTCTAGAATTCGAGAACGCTCAACTTTGGTAAGTTTGCTTGCTTTAGGCATGATAACACCTTTACGCAGTGATTGCTAATCTCTAACTGAAATAAAAATATTGGAATTGCCATAGATCTAACAATTTATACCCCTGGTCTTATAATTCCGATCATGTGTAAATCGCCTCATTTTATAAAAATGTAAATTTCTTAATAAAATGTTTGAAATGTAGCTTTTTGTTTCCATAACCTTTTAGATTGTAGTCTTGGTAACCTTAAGTGGAAGGAGTTTAAAATCTATCCATAAAAAAAAATTTATTTTTAAAGATTTTTAAGTGGTCTTAAATTTTTGATCAGGAGTGTATCACTTGCTCAAGCTCACCAAGTACGTTATGCTTTGTTTTCCATTCTATCTACTCTGTCTTTCTGGTCTGTCATTCACTTGCTCAAGCTCACCAAGTACGTTACGCTTTGTTTTCCATTCTATCTACTCTGTCTTTCTGATCTGCCATTCACTTGCTCAAGCTCACCAAGTACGTTACGCTTTGTTTTCCATTCTATCTACTCTGTCTTTCTGATCTGTCATTCACTTGCTCAAGCTCACCAAGTACGTTATGCTTTGTTTTCCATTCTATCTACTCTGTCTTTCTGATCTGCCATTCACTTGCTCAAGCTCACCAAGTACGTTACGCTTTGTTTTCCGTTCTATCTACTCTGTCTTTCTTTCTCTCTATCTGCCCAGTGAATATCAGATTCTCCAGGCCCTGCTACTTCAGTACGTGCCCCAGAGACTTCCGCTGTTTTTTCCTGATGTTAAATATAAGTTCCCATTTCGTTTCAATCTTCTCCAAAACAATGTCGTTGTTCACATGTTCGGTTCATGGTATCCTCAGTATATAACCACATTTCTTTTGTTACGAGTCACTCCTTAATTTTTGAGAGGATTGACCAATAGAAGTTTTATAAACAGATATTTCGAAAGAAAACTTTTGATTTATTTTGAGAATGGATTGTCAGATTGATTGAGACAGAGCTCGGTTCAACAGGATTGTCATACATCGTCCTTCTGTAAGAAAAGACACCCCATACCATTAGGGACACTCCACCACTATGACGTGCGGAGAAAATTTCAAGAGGCATGTTTTTGTTATACCAATATCGTTGGAAGCCATCAGGACCATCTAGATTGAATTTTTTCTCATCAGAAAACAGGACTTTCTTCCACTTCTCAACATCCCATGTTTGGTATTCAACTTGTGACGTGGAAGCAGCCGAGGAATTTGTTTACGCTTTTTATTTACCATTCCTTTTTGTCTTAAGTGTCGTCTGATGGTTACGGGACTGCAATCAACATCTGTGACTGCCTTAATTTTACTAGAAGAAAGTCCCCCGTCTTTCATAACAACCCGTCTTATTCTCCTACTCAACGCAGGAGAAATCTTTTTGGGCCTACCAGAGGATTTTGCTTTTCCATAATTCTCATTGTTCTTTAGAAAGCTGCAAATCACAGTATATAACCACATTTCTTTGTTACGAGTCTCTCCTTAATTTTTGAGAGGATTGACCAATAGAAGTTTTATAAACAGATATTTCGAAAGAAAACTTTTGATTTATTTTGAGAATGGATTGTCAGATTGATTGAGACAGAGCTCAGTTCAACAGGATTGTCATACATTGAGACGAGTTTCAGCAAAAAGTGAAGGTGTTAAAGGCTCTCCCTAACCATTCATACAGCACTGAGGATGCATTACATTGGCAAATTACATACCAGTGATCTTTGCTATTCAACTTCTAATTGATATTTCTAGGCTAGGAAATTATGCTTTATGTATTCTTCGTGAATATGTGTTGTTTTGGATTTTTCGAAAATTGTCATTTCATGAAATCCAATAACCAATCACAGAAAAAATAGAGAAAAGACGAAGGCATGAGAAGAAGAAAACGTGATTTCAATGAATAATGGGGAAATGAGTTTTTATTTATAGCGAGTCCTTCAGGAAAACCATTGTATATTGTTTGTGAAAATATTTTCTCGCATAATAGAAGACATGATCTTAATAGACAGTATGAAGCACAACTTCAGACTAAAATAGAAAGAAAAATGTAACTTGTGTTTGGGTTTCAGTTGCATAAAAATATATGAGTCCCATGAACGATCATTTCTAGAGAAAATATATATTTTTCAACGTTGGGGTGATAACTGAAACGCTCGATGAGAATGTTATTTAGCATTGGCTCAAAAAAAGCGAATTTTTTCCAAGTGAAAAGGAAACGATAAATATGTTTTCAGATACATTGCCGGAAAACAAAAGTTAATATTTATTTTTAAAATACTCACGCTTCAACTGGCACGTAATATTGTTAGATTAGGGTCTTGTGGAGCTATCCAATTTTCACTTCCCAGCCTCGACAGTATTCAAAAGCATTTACACAGATTTGTGGGTGTTTTCTAGTATACAGTACTTTTCTCACGGACGTGCATTGAGTTGACTCATATTCTTCATATTGTAGGGAAAGGAAATTAAGAATTAAAATCAACATTCTTCACTTTTACAAAAATTCACAATGACGTGTGAAATCCTGGTTTTCCCAAATAGAAAATGCATTGACCATGTTCTTAAAGAAAAAGTCGAAACGGGATTTCGCAAGTAAATGTTAAACTGGTTTTCTGACCAGTAGAATCGACTTGAAGACTTAGTGATTCAGTGCCAAAAAATCTAATTATACTAAAAGGCTCAGATCAGCGCCTTTCAGTCAGTCAGATGGGAGCAACAAGACGAAACTATTAAAATGTAACGGGATAAACTTCAACTACGACCTGGACATTATCTTCCTTCTCCTTCTTTTTCGTGTGCTGATTCATTTTACTTATTCTTCTCCATCCAAAGACATTCTTACTAAACAAACGCTCATACATATATACGTATGTACGCATATACTCTTTTAACAAATTACTACGACGAAAATTTTCTGCAAATCTTCATACCCTTAACTTTCTCATTGAACATTCTACGAATTCTTGTTATACTTTCCTTTTAATAAATTTCTATTTTAGCATGAAAAACGTATCTTTTTATCATTCCACTATTCCACACAATTCCACACATTCCAACCTGCTACCAACCTTCTGATGATGAAAACCTTCTGATGATTCTGAAAATAACCTTCTGTTAATCTGATGATGATTCTGCTTAAAATAAGTATGCTGTAGGAAGTTTGGTTATGTATGACACAAGGCCGAATCAAAGAAATATTAACCATCACCCTATAGCTTCAATATTCCATTATTAAGGATGACATCTTCAGACTTTTTTCTTATTCTTTTTTACCCAGATAGGCTGCATTGTGAAATTTGTCCCCCAGATGATGCTTCCTCTTCAAGCCTAGTATTAACCACCATCTATCTTACATATGCTAATAATATGCACCAACACCCATGTTCGCCCATACAAGCTCAGTTACCTTTACTTATTCTTATAAGTCATGTGTTAGGTGAACAATACTAATACAAGAATAATAATAGAACACATAATCAAATAGGTAGCTGAATACATTTATATGTTCAAATATAAGAATATGTGATGCAAAATCCCAATATTATTATATTATTGTGATATGAATGTATGATTTCGGGTTACTAAACCCTCCATTTATGTGTTAAATAAGAGAATAGATTGTTTTCTATAGCCTTGGTTGACAATCAGTCTACCGTACAAAGTAATGGCAACCTACTGCGGGAAATCTTCTGCCTAGCCAGTCATGTCTCTTTCAAGACATGATCACCCAAGCGTGTATCACGCATAGCAATTAACTGACTGACTGAATATAATAGTTGGAAACATAAGTGAAGCTTCTACTAGGCAAAAAGTGGGGGATCAATTTACTATTGTCATTAAGTAATAAACTGATCCCCCACTAATTACTACATATTTATATGATAACATAATATGATACTTCTTCAGCTGTGCTCCTCCAGCTATGGTTTAAATAAAAGGATAGATTAGGTTCTATAGCTTTGGTTGGCAACCAAACTCCAACTGAAAGTAATGGCAACCTATTGTGGGAAATAGTCAGTCATGTCTCTTTCAAGACATGATCGCTTAGGCGTGTATAATGTAATAACACTTTAGTAACTGACTGGAGCGTTTAGTATCAGAACGAAGAAGAAACAACGAAAATTTAAAGCAAAGAACAATTGAATTAATATAAAATAAGAAAGCGTAAGGAGGAAAAGTTGCGATGTCGTTTGCGAATAGGTCGAGTCTGATTTCTCTGGAAATGAGAAGTCACTTTTGATGATCGTGTGAACTCAGACCGATATGCTTCTTTGATGGATTCTATACCCCTTTTTTAGGCTCAAATCGGCTTCAGTTTTCATTTTGTTTCTTTAGGCAGAAGTGGGTGCTCTTGGATGGAAATTCTGGATTGTATTGGAATTTTTTTTTCTATGTATGAGTAAACGGAATATAAGATATACGGAGACCGGTGCAGCTGACAGATTTTTAGTTAAGCTTTAGGCTAGTCGTTAGGCTTTAGCAGAAATCACTAATTTTACATGCATATAATCGTAAAGATGTTGAATACCATCTTACGATATATTAGTCTACGTCTCTTGCACCTGTTAACAAAATAAGGTAGTATATTTAGGTGGGCTAACTGAAAGTTACAGACGCTGTCTCATTATGTTCTGTCTCTTTTCAATCAGGAAAATATTTTATAGATGGTATCATATATATAGGATAGAGAGGAAGTACAAAAACTCCGGTTGCAATTTTACATCGAAAACGTTAAAGATAGACGCATGTTTATTATTAGATTTAAACATGTACATTTCTTATTTTATTCAGCTTTTTTGTGATATATATATAAATATATATATATATATATATATATATATATATATATATATATATATATATAAGAGTGAACATTGAAGTCAACACTCAGGGGCAACAGACATTTTCATGCTAAGCACAGTCATCAGGCAACATGTGTTGAGTTTTTCCTCGGCTATATACACACAGTGGAGCATTGTGGGTAATCCTTCTAACGATTATTTTGGCGGGAGTGGCTTGATTATTTATTTATTTGAGGAAATCTATTTGACTTGTTATTTGTTTATTCTTTTGCTTTTCGATGATTAATTTATTTATTTGGATTTGTTATTTATTACTTATTTTATTTTTATTTTTTTATTATTTTATTTTATTTTTTTATTATGATTTGTTTTTATTTTATTTTTTTATATTTTTATTTTTTATCTGTTTTAATGGATGTTATATCGTCGTCAGTTTGTTAATTTGTTTATAATTTGCTCCTTATTATTAGTTTTCTATTTTTAAGTAGCGTAACAAAAATTTGTTTTCATGTCTGCATTTTGATATGAGTTCGGATCGTTTATTTAGTAGTTTGTTTCGGTCAGGGAAGGTAATAATAGCTATTTTTTCCTCCAGGCAGAGTCAGCAGGTTTTTGATTGATTGTTGTAGGCCGATGTTCTTTTTCGTATTTTCCATGTTATTTTTGGGGTGATTTTGGTTTTGTTTTTGACTTCCCAGATGTACTTAGAAAACATTGTGCTGTTCGCTTATTTTTTATTTGTGAAGGATGTTTTGTGTGTGTAATGTCTTTCTTTTCTGGGTCATTCTGTTACTCCTATATATATATTTTTTCCTCATTATCTGGTACACTCGCTTGGTATATTACGTTGTTTTGTAAACAATTACCGTTTAATGGGTATTCATTCCTTATTCTGCAGTTACACGTGGGTGTGGTTTGCTCGGGTTGTTTGTTGATGTTATTTCTGTTGTGCCTTTTTATTATTTGTGCCTTTTTAATATTTGTTTTCGGTGCAGCTGTAGCTGATTTTCGCTGTGTTTTTGTTAAATATTTTGTGAAGAGGGCTTGATTGCGAGAAGTGTTTGTACAGGAGCTTGAAGAATATTTTTCCTCTGTTGGTTTTTACGTTTTTACTATATGGTGGGTTGAACCATATGATATTTCTCTTCCTGTTGTTATTTTTTAGTTCTCTGTGGTGAGTACGTGAGTATTAACGGGAATCCGCTATCTTTTAGGGCTTTTTTATAGTCTTTCTTAGCTTCGTTGAATCTGGTTTAATTGCTGGAGTTGTCGGAAAGCCTGCGTGTAATTGATTTTGGTATCCGCCTAACTATAGATGGCGGGTAATTCGAAGAAGTGTGTATATACGGTGGTTTGTCGTTGGGTCTTCTGTATTGTTTATATGTGCCGTTTTTTAGGTTAAATTAACAAACAACACACAGACAAAACCAGAAAAGCAATTATAAAGATTTTCAAAAGTAATGGAACCGATATAGACATAAAAACTAACCTAACTGAAGTTGATATCCTAGATGTTATTTTTAACCTAAAAAACAGCACATACAACCAATAAATCATAAGTTCCTATTACTTTCTGCGGTAGACTGGTTGCCAAACAAGGCTATAGAACTCAGTCTCATCTGCTATTTAACCCATAGCTGAAGGGAGAAGCGACGGATTAATAACTTTCTAAGGGGTATATGCGCGTAAGTGAATACAAAAAATTCAACTGGAATTCGAACTCGACTCTCCAATTTCTCGTTCCGAGCCGATATCCACTGCACCACAACAAGCCTCCTAGATATCTCTACTTCGCTTATAAAATGCCGGGAGGTATTTGGAGTCGTTGTTTAAAAGGAGCGTTGTATATTATAAAATACAGTAAATAAATCAATTGTATATGTGAATTCATGGATGCTGCAGGTTCTTTTTCATGTTTCTTGAAAGTAATTTTCTGCAGGATATTTAGCTCGGGGGAGACACCGAGAAGCCATTTCACTGCATCATGCAATATAAGAATTGGTAAACGAGATCAGGTTACCTTATTCAACATCGTCTATAATGACAGGATTCTACCGTGTGCCTCAGCAAAGATTTATGGTAAGGCCGCCGGCGATTTTCATGTTTCTTGTGAATTTTACTTACCAATTCCTAAAGTAGCCAATCGAACAGGAGAATGGTTCGATGGAACCCATTGCCATACAAATGATATTATTTTCATTTTGACAAAAAAAAAAAACAGTTGACGAAGATTTTATAAGAAACTATGAAACACCGAAGAACATATTTCTGGCATCTTCTTTTTTACTTCGCCTTTTCTTTTTCGTACTCTTTATCTCGCTTTTTCTGTCACTTTCTCTTTCTTTTTTCTTCCTAAGCGCATGTGTGGCTGGTGTAACTTATGGTGGCTCAGATTATTAAATCAGAGAAATACTTATGGATTCCTGTCGACTTCTTTATGGTCACTTACGCGCAGATAACCTTGATTAAGGTATGACGCAATCTCCTCCCCAGATATAGGTTAAATAGTTGGACTTGTATCTAGAAAAATCATTGTTATTCTGAAAACATTATTATTGCAATATTCAGAAGCTAAAAGTATTATTTCTACAATCCAATGTCGGTCTTAAGTAATCTACAAATTCTTTGTAAACCATAAAGACAAATCAATGCAATACAAGGTTCTCTTTTTCTATATGATCTCTTTGCTTTTTTATCTCCTTTTTATAATTTACTTCACCTCAGATAAGGCCTAAAGGTCACTCAATGTAGAACGTTATTGACCGAGAGAAGGAAGAAGTAAGACGTGTATATTATGAGGAGAGATAGGATAGATATCGATTTATTCTAGACTTGAAGTGTAATATATTACCTTGACCGGCCAAAAATATGATTGACAAAATATATTACAGCCGTGAATGGTTGCAATAGCCGACAAAGATATGATCGACATCAAAGGCGAAAACAAAAGCTTTAAAGGTGATAGCTGACAAGATATGATTGACATTAAAGATAGAAAACACAGGCGACAAGCTACTTGAAAGACGATAACTGGGGAAAATGATTGACAGATGTGTCTGGCCATAGATGACGTCAATAAAGTGACAACACGAAAAAGCAAAAAGGCGTAGGAATTTTGGGTGATATCAGTCTGGGGTTTCTGTCCGGAAACAGAAGACTGAAGAAAAAGAGAGCAGAAAAACACAGAGAGAGAAAGAAAGAGAGAGAAGGGGTAGTGAGAGAGAACAGAGAACTCTTGCTGGTTAACGACTCCCCGACAACTCCTGCCTGTGGGTGATTCTCTTCGATTACTCTCCTACTCCACACAACCATCAACGAAAAAAAGAATAAAAATTCATATTTTTATATATATGTGTGTTTGTCGTAGTCTGTCAGGACGATCGTTGTTCGTCGAAATCCAGAACCAGGCAGTATATAACACAAGAAAATAATATTGTAGTGTTTAGAGATCCATCCGTTCGGGGTCATTTGCTAAGTTCATACCTCGTAGAAGCTTCACTTATGTTTCCAACTATTATATTCAGTCAGTCAGTTAATTGCTATGTGTGATACACGCTTGGGTGATCATGTCTTGAAAGAGACATGACTGGCTAGGCAGAAGATTTCCCGCAGTAGGTTGCCATTACTTTGTACGGTAGACTGATTGTCAACCAAGGCTATAGAAAACAATCTATTCTCTTATTTACTAGGTATAACGTAGGGAATTCATTTTTGCTTTTTCTCCTTTTTCTACTACGATCTTTAACACTTTCGTCATAACCTTCTCCCTCCCATTTACCGTCTTTTCTCCCACCCGATTTTATTTTTCGGTATTTTTTTCCTTTACTCTAAGATTTCCTCTTGGTTAAAAACCAGGTGAAATCATAAGCTTCTCTTTGATTCACACCTGCCAGTTAAGTCGCCAAAGCCCACAGGAATCATTTTTCCGGCTATGCCAACGTGATAAATCTGATAGTAAAATATACCACTTAGTGTCCGCTCGTAATAATTGCAAATATGCTCTTAGTTATTTGTCTATAATTCTGAGATGATGCAACATTTACATCATTCACAATGTTCGCATTTTTGTTCTCATCTTTATTGCTATGTTTACGACGTTTCGACCGTTGTACTTTCCGGCCTTCTTTAGATGCTGGAAATTTTGAATCGAACCCTTTATTTTGATCAATGGAGTTAGAGAACGGATTTAAAAGAGATAATTATGTCGCATCCGGTATTGGCATCTCACACGGAATAAGAGTAATATACCCAGTGATCGAAATAAAGGGTTCGGTTCGAAATTCTTAGCACTTGATGAAGGACGGCGTGTACAAAGGTCGAAACGTCGTAAACCTGGCAATAAAGATGAGTACAAAAGTCCGAACAGTGTAAATTATGCTCTTAGATTAAGTCTTTGCTTGAATGAAGCACCGGATGACCTCTAACAAATTTGGGTCTTGATATGACTGGTGGCTCTGTAATAATGAGCTAAAAAGGGTAAATTCTCTATCCCTCTTCTCTTCATTAAGTTATGGGTATTATTATTCTTCATTAACAAAGCAACGTGTTTTCTCTTCAAACTCTACTCTTGACTTATCTGGAGTACCTTTATTTGACTTTTCAGTTCGACCTGAGACGCTGTTGAGCTTTGTAGCTATAAATCCGTCCAATGGTTTTGCTATCATCTTTATATTGGATCCTCACAAATTATGTAGACTCGATGGTATCTCTACAATAGTTATTAAGAAATGTGCCCTCGACCTGGCTTCTGTTCTCTCTACACTCCACGATAAATTCTATGCTGCTTCTTGATTTCTTGCTTGTTTGAAATACTCACCTGTTTTCAAAAGTTCGTGTGAAATGTTCGATCCATCTAACTATTGTCGTTCTCATCAACTTCGAATTGATTAAAGAATCTCACCTTGCAGAGTCTTTTGTCTGACAAACAATATAGTTTTGGTTTTCTAGGTCGACTGCTGATCTGTTAATGTTTATTGCTGAAAGAATCTGCTAATCTTTACATAAGAATTGTGAAAGTCAAGCTGTTATTTTAGATATCTTGAAGGCAGTTGACATGGCCTCATGCTGATCTTTTCACAAGTTGAAGGATTATGTTATTTAAAATCGAAATTTTATTTCATTCAATCTTTCTTATCTGATTGTGAATGGAATGTTATTTTGAACAGCCTATCTTCTAGGTCTTTTCAATTAATGTGGGTATTCATCAACGACTTTCACGATGCCATAAGTTCACGACTCCAAGTATACGCTGATGTCTCAATAGTAAGTCTGGTCGGTTTAATAAGGACAAATTAGCAGCTGAGCTTAAAAATTACCCTCAATCTGTTGTTAAATGGGGCAAAGTGTGGCTTGTTAATTTTACCACCTCAATCATGAAAATGCTCTTTTTTAATCATCTTAGACCCTTTTTTATCATCAATCAGAATGGCTGATGCTAACCTCCAGGAGACTGACTCATTGTACCATCTCAGACTAACGTCTTCATCCGACATAAACTAGAATAAGCATATTCAATCAACTGCTCAGTCTGCAGCTAAAAAGTTGGTTCACTGTATAGTGTTAGATAATTTTTCTTGCCGGAATCTATTTTACATATTTATCAGTTTACCGTTCGTACCTGCTTTGAATATTGCTGCAAAATTTGATTTGATTCTTCCGCTATATATATTAAAAAAATATTGATAAAATCCAAAGAAGAATCTACATTATTATTGGTTATGATCAAGCATCTCGGCTCTTTTCCTTTTCTACCGCCGTAATATAACCTCCTTCTGCTTTTTGTATAAATATTTCCATGGCAATTGTTTTGAACTTTTTACTATTGTACCCAGACATTGTGAATTTGAAACAATTAAATCTAACCATAACTTTCATAAATGACTTCCCTGATGTCATCAGTTCTGTGCTGATGACACAACTTTTTACTTCTGTGTTAATGGTAAGTTTGATGGGTTGGATAAGAAAAAATTAGCATCTGATGTCGAAATGAACTACAATCTATTGTTAAATGAGGCAAGGTGTGGCCTGTTGAAACTCACTCGTCTGATACGAAACTGATCTATTTTAATTGTCTGAGAGAACACTTTTTATCATCGTTGATGATAACCCCCAGGAAAAGTGACTCAGATGTAGTAACCAGCTATTAATGAGCTTTGGATGTGTGTTGTGATGCAGTGGTTATCACCTCGGAAAGACAAATCGGCGTGCCGAGATCGAATATCAGTTGAATTTTTTGCATTTACTTACGCAGAAATACCCTTGGAAAAGGTACTAATCCGTCTCTTTCCTCCACTTATGGGTTAAATAACAAGACAGATTGGGTTTTATAGCCTTGGCTGACAACCAGTCTACTGCAGAAAGCAATGGCAACCCACTGTGGGTTAATCTTCCGCGCAGTCAGTCATGTCTCTTTCGAGGCAAGATCGTCCAAAGCGTATATCACTCATGGCACTTAACTGACTGACTGATACTCATTGGGGAGGATACAGAATCATGCTAGAACTACTCAGGGCTAATCTTTCGAAGAAGAGCTTGTCCATTGTGCCAAATATCACGCTGCAGACTTTTGCATTGCCCTTAAGTACGGTGGAATTAAATAAGCCATAATAAACCAAAATCTCTAGAACTATCACAGACGATATAGAATTTGACCAGTACCAAGATGGTACGTAACTACAGAAAGACCTTTATAACCTTGGGTCTTTATCGATGTTCTTACCATAAAAAAAAACTCGAACCTGCCGAATCACTATGAGGGCTCGTGTTTCTTTAGTAAGCGCTTCGATCTGATCACATGTTGTTTCTAATTTTGATCAACCTTACCGATGCCATCGACTCGGTATTTATGCTGATGTCTCAACTATTTAATTTCGTCTTAATGTCTGATCGGTTCGATAAGGTTAAATTGAGAGCTGATCTAAAAAATATTATCCACTGGTGAAGAAATGATCTATTAATTATAACACCTCCAAAATAAATGTCATCAATTTGTTGTGGCAAATCTTATCACAAAGATTCGTCACCAATTTTTTGTGGAGTTGTTGTGGCGAAACTTCGTCTCAAAGTTTTAGTGACCGGTTTGGCCAGAAGTAAGACACGGAACACAGAAGGTAGGTTCAAAACAGTGTATTAGTATAACAAGAACATATGTACAACTTAAGTAACTAGAAATAAGTCCGAACAGTACAGTTACGATGCATATTTCCTGACTAGTAGCTGCCGTTAACTGCTTTTAACTGCGTTCTGCAAGTCGCGCAGGTAATTATATTTAACAAAAAGAAGAGTCCATTCCTCGTAGAAGGTCACCATAGCAATAAATAAAACTTCACTCTTTTAATTGGTTTCCATCAGTATGGCTGATGCTAATCTCCAGGAAAGTGACTCATTGTGCCTTCTCAGACTAACATTTTCCATTGACATGAAATGAAAATATTATATTGAATCAAACTGGTAGATCTGTTGATAGGAAAATTGGTTCACTGTATCATCCTAGATATTTTTATCGACAAAATTTAACTTACACATTTATAAATCTGCCATTCGTCCTTACAGTGAAGACTGTTTCTCATATCTATTTAGAGATACTTGGCAAATCCAAAGTGGAACCTGCATGTTATTGGTTCTGACCTGGCATCTCTGAATCATTTTCTCACCGCCTTAACAGGGTTTTCCTGTGCCTTTTCTATATGTTTATAATAATTGTTCTAGGCTTTCCTCTTTAGTATTTCGACTTTAAGTGTAGTACTAGATTGGCATCTAGGTCTCATCATTTTGCAGTTGAATTTGTTAAATATAAAAATAATTCATATGCTAAGAGCTCGTCACTTGGAATCTCTTCGAACTCTTTGCATTCTAGTTAACTTTGACCTTCAAAATGTTGATCGACCTCTTCTGTTTCCTTGAATAATGTCATTTTATTGACCTCTCTCTTAATAATGTTATTTTTAACCTCTCTCCTAATAATGTTATTTCATTGACCCCTCTCTTAATAATTTTTTTAGATATTTTCTTCACGGTAACCTTAGTAGCTTTATCGCCTTGATTTGGATGATTTTTAAAAATTGTACAACACTAAATTGTTTTGAGAAGGCATACGCTATTATGATAAAAAGCCTTGTACATATATATATATGTGAATTAGAGCGCTCTAGCTATTGGACGCGTATAATGATATACGCTAAAAAGTCTACCTACTTCAACCGAACGCCCATATATATATATATATATATATATATATATATATATAAAACGTAGGATATTTGGTATTTAAGCCAGGTAAATTCCGATAGGGACGAACGCAAAATAACTCAATGTTAAATGTATTTATTTAATTTGATAGAGTAATATAATCTGGAAAAAAATTTAGATATTCTACATTTTCATGGGTAATAGGTATTTCGCAGCAAGAAGAAAAAAAAAGCTTCTCTTCAGACCCAAAAGATACAACAGGTTTCACGTCTCTTCTTCATTTTTGAATATATTGTCCAGCATTCACTGTCATACAGGAGGATGTATATCACATGCAGGAGAACAAATATGTTTAGATACACTTTCATTGTTTCGGTGGTTTCATATCTCTTCTTCATTTTTGAATATATTGTCCAGCATTCACTGTCATACAGGAGGATGTATATCACATGCAGGAGAACAAATATCATGTTTCAATACACTTTCATTGTTTCGGTGTTTTCATATCTCTTCTTCATTTTTGAATATATTGTCCAGCATTCACTGTCATACAGGAGGATGTATATCACATGCAGGAGAACAAATATCATGTTTCAATACACTTTCATTGTTTCGGTGTTTTCATATCTCTTCTTCATTTTTGAATATATTGTCCAGCATTCACTGTCATACAGGTGAAAATGTATCACGTTTTAATACTCTTTTCTTTGTTTCGGTTGCTTCAAATCTCTTCTTCATCTTTGTGGAAATTGTCCGGCATTCTCTGTCGTACAAGAGGTCAGTTTCCACGTAATACTTCAATACATTTTTTTTGTTTCTGTTGCTTCAAGTCTCTTCTTTATCTTTGAGAAAATTGTCGAGTATTCGCTGCCATGCAGTGGGACAGATGTGTTTCAAACTTTTTATTTATTTTGGTTACATCAAGTCTCTTATTTATCTTTGAGGAGATTGTCCAGCATTCGCTTCTAAGCAGAAGGACAGATATCACGTAACAATTCAGTACTCTTTCTATTTATTTATTTATTGATTCTAACAAAATTTTCTGTTTCTTAATACTGTGCTTAGCCTTTGGAATGAGTCTCTTTGCCATTCAAATATGTCTTCGGGCCTTGGTGTCACACTTTCCGTTCTCTGTTAGAACATTTCCGTTATATATCTATATAATATTTTTTTTTAAATCGAATATCTTATAAAATGTGTTTTCAGCTTACATCTGTTTTACATATTCCTGTCTCAGTTTTAATTCTATTTTGTGTTCAGTAAATATCTTATTGCTTTTGAAGTAGTTGTGATAAATTTTATATTAATACTGAATAGGTTCTTTTCATTCATAGTCGTTCTGGAGTTAGTAGAGAGTATTATTGACCAGGCATTATACATTTTCGTTTGTGTTATTTGCTTTTTTGTTCATCTGAATTTTGTGAGCGTTTCACGTCGCATTATATATGCAATAAGTAGGATACTAAAAAGTTTAAATGTATTTTCAATAAATTTTTATTCAATGTGTAAATATTGAAGATTACAAACCCTAATTGCATTTGAGAAGAACTCTCCACTTCTGGAATGTGTCTTGTTATTGTAATATGACTATAAGTTTATGCGGTCATTTTTCTACATAGATTTTTGGTAGATATTAAGATTTCAATCAATATCTGTTCGGTTTAAAAAGATATCAAGAAACGGTAAAAATTTGTTTATTTCTGTTTCGGAAGTAAAGCCAATTGTATATTCAATGTTGTTTAGTTTATTTGAAAATCAGATATTATTTTCCGATAATATCTTATTAAAATATCATCTATTTCTCGGAAAATATGTTCTTCGATAAAATATTTTGCGAAAGAACTAGATTCTAGATATTCTAAGAACAGACATGTTTAAAATGCATTAAATAGCAGGCCAAATTTCTAACTGTATAGTAAGTCATATTTTCATGATTTTTGCTCTGATGAGCTTATCTTCCTGGTGCCCACTCTACATGAATTTACCAGGACTACTAGATTGGCGACTAGGTCCCACCATTTTAAAGACAAAAAAAATCAAATGTTACTACCACTTCTACTACATCTGTTTCTTTTCTCGGATTTCCTACCTGTGTAACTCACTTTCGTATACTTCTTTCCCTGATAGCTACAACCGCCAAGAGTTTAAGTGCAACGTCAATTGACATTTTCAACTCTTTGATTCCCATCTTTCTCTTATCCTTCCCCCGATATATCCTGTGGATTGCTATTCCTACTTTGATCTCTATTCTCCCGGAACGCCCTGCGCACCAATATATCCATCTTTCTCTTATCCTTCCCCCGATATATCCTGTGTATTGCTCTTCCTACTTTGATCTCTATTCTCCCGGAACGCCCTGCGCACCAATATATCCATCTTTCTCTTATCCTTCCCCCGATATATCCTGTGTATTGTTCTTCCTACTTTGATCTCTATTCTCCCGGAACGCCCTGCGCACCAATATATCCATCTTTCTCTTATCCTTCCCCCGATATATCCTGTGGATTGCTCTTCCTACTTTGATCTCTATTCTCCCGGAACGCCCTGCGCACCAATATATCCATCTTTCTCTTATCCTTCCCCCGATATATCCTGTGGATTGCTCTTCCTACTTTGATCTCTATTCTCCCGGAACGCCCTGCGCACCAATATATCCATCTTTCTCTTATCCTTCCCCCGATATATCCTGTGGATTGCTCTTCCTACTTTGATCTCTATTCTCCCGGAACGCCCTGCGCACCAATATATCCATCTTTCTCTTATCCTTCCCCCGATATATCCTGTGGATTGCTCTTCCTACTTTGATCTCTATTCTCCCGGAACGCCCTGCGCACCAATATATCCATCTTTCTCTTATCCTTCCCCCGATATATCCTGTGTATTGTTCTTCCTACTTTGATCTCTATTCTCCCGGAACGCCCTGCGCACCAATATATCCATCTTTCTCTTATCCTTCCCCCGATATATCCTGTGGATTGCTCTTCCTACTTTGATCTCTATTCTCCCGGAACGCCCTGCGCACCAATATATCCATCTTTCTCTTATCCTTCCCCCGATATATCCTGTGTATTGTTCTTCCTACTTTGATCTCTATTCTCCCGGAACGCCCTGCGCACCAATATATCCATCTTTCTCTTATCCTTCCCCCGATATATCCTGTGGATTGCTCTTCCTACTTTGATCTCTATTCTCCCGGAACGCCCTGCGCACCAATATATCCATCTTTCTCTTATCCTTCCCCCGATATATCCTGTGTATTCTTCTTCCTACTTTGATCTCTATTCTCCCGGAACGCCCTGCGCACCAATATATCCATCTTTCTCTTATCCTTCCCCCGATATATCCTGTGGATTGCTCTTCCTACTTTGATCTCTATTCTCCCGGAACGCCCTGCGCACCAATATATCCATCTTTCTCTTATCCTTCCCCCGATATATCCTGTGGATTGCTCTTCCTACTTTGATCTCTATTCTCCCGGAACGCACTGCGCACCAATATATCCATCTTTCTCTTATCCTTCCCCCGATATATCCAGTGTATTGTTCTTCCTACTTTGATCTCTATTCTCCCGGAACGCCCTGCGCACCAATATATCCATCTTTCTCTTATCCTTCCCCCGATATATCCTGTGGATTGCTCTTCCTACTTTGATCTCTATTCTCCCGGAACGCACTGAGCACCAATATATCCATTTTTCTCTTATCCTTCCCCCGATATATCCTGTGTATTGCTCTTCCTACTTTGATCTCTATTCTCCCGGAACGCCCTGCGCACCAATATATCCATCTTTCTCTTATCCTTCCCCCGATATATCCTGTGGATTGCTCTTCCTACTTTGATCTCTATTCTCCCGGAACGCACTGCGCACCAATATATCCATCTTTCTCTTATCCTTCCCCCGATATATCCTGTGTATTGTTCTTCCTACTTTGATCTCTATTCTCCCGGAACGCCCTGCGCACCAATATATCCATCTTTCTCTTATCCTTCCCCCGATATATCCTGTGGATTGCTCTTCCTAATTTGATCTCTATTCTCCCGGAACGCACTGCGCACCAATATATCCATCTTTCTCTTATACTTCCCCCGATATATCCTGTGTATTGTTCTTCCTACTTTGATCTATTCTCCCGGAATTCCCTGCGCACCAATATATCATCTTTTTCTTATCCTTCCCCCGATATATCCTGTGTATTGCTCTTCCTACTTTGATCTCTATTCTCCCGGAACGCCCTGCGCACCAATATATCCATCTTTCTCTTATCCTTCCCCCGATATATCCTGTGTATTGTTCTTCCTACTTTAATCACTATTCTCCCGGAACGCCCTGCGCACTAATATATCCATCTTTCTCTTATCCTTCCCCCGATATATCCTGTGTATTGCTCTTCCTACTTTGATCTCTATTCTCCCGGAACGCCCTGCGCACCAATATATCCATTTTTCTTATCCTTCCCCCGATATATCCTGTGTATTGTTCTTCCTAGCACGATGTCTATTCTCCCGGAACGCCCTGCGCATCGTATATCCATCTTTCTCTTATCCTTCCCCCGATATATCCCTGTGATTGTTCTTCCTACTTTGATCTCTATTCTCCCGGGACGCACTGCGCACAAATATATCCATCTTTCTCTTATCCTTCCCCCGATATATCCTGTGTGTTGTTCTTCCTACTTTGATCTCTATTCTCCCGGAACGCCCTGCGCACAAATATATCCATCTTTCTCTTATCACTTCCCCGATATATCCTGTGGATTGCTCTTCTAATTTGATCTCTATTCTCCCGGAACACACTGCACATAATATATCCATCTTTCTCTTATCCTTCCCCCGATATATCCTGTTGTATTGTTCTTCCTACTTTGATCTCTATTCTCCCGGAACGCCCTGCGCACCAATATATCCATCTTTTCTTATCCTTCCCCCGATATATCCTGTGTATTGTTCTTCCTACTTTGATCTCTATTCTCCCGGAACGCCCTGCGCACCAATATATCCATCTTTCCTCTTATCCTTCCCCCGATATCCTGTGTATTGTTCTTCCTACTTTAATCTCTATTCTCCCGGAACGCCCTGCGCACCAATATATCCATCTTTCTCTTATCCTTCCCCCGATATATCCTGTGTATTGCTCTTCCTACTTTGATCTCTATTCTCCGGAACGCCCTGCGCACCAATATATCCATCTTTTTCTTATCCTTCCCCCGATATATCCTGTGTATTGTTCTTCCTACTTTGATCTCTATTCTCCCGGAACGCCCTACGCACCCAATATATCATCTTTCTCTTATCCTTCCCCCGATATATCCTGTGTATTGCTCTTCCTACTTTGATCTCTATTCTCCCGGAACGCCCTGCGCACCAATATATCCATCTTTTTCTTATCCTTCCCCCGATATATCCTGTGTATTGTTCTTCCTACTTTGATCTCTATTCTCCCGGAACGCCCTGCGCACCAATATATCCATCTTTCTCTTATCCTTCCCCCGATATATCCTGTGTATTGCTCTTCCTACTTTGATCTCTATTCTCCCGGAACGCCCTGCGCACCAATATATCCATCTTTTTCTTATCCTTCCCCCGATATATCCTGTGTATTGTTCTTCTCCGCACGATCTCTATTCTCCCGGAACGCCCTGCGCACAAGCATATCCATCTTTCTCTTATCCTTCCCCCGATATATCCTGTGTATTGTTCTTCCTACTTTAATCTCTATTCTCCCGGAACGCCCTGCGCACCAATATCTCCATCTTTCTTATCCTTCCCCCGATATATCCTGTGGATTGCTCTTCCTACTTTGATCTCTATTCTCCCGGAACGCCCTGCGCACCAATATATCCATCTTTTTCTTATCCTTCCCCTTCCCCCGATATATCCTGTGTATTGCTCTTCCTACTTTGATCTCTATTCTCCCGGAACGCCCTGCGCACCAATATATCCATCTTTCTCTTATCCTTCCCCCGATATATCCTGTGTATTGTTCTTCCTACTTTAATCTCTATTCTCCCGGAACGCCCTGCGCACCAATATATCCCTCTTTCTCTCATCCTTCCCCCGATATATCCTGTGTATTGCTCTTCCTACTTTGATCTCTATTCTCCCGGAACGCCCTGCGCACCAATATATCCATCTTTCTCTTATCCTTCCCCCGATATATCCTGTGGATTGCTCTTCCTACTTTGATCTCTATTCTCCCGGAACGCCCTGCGCACCAATATATCCATCTTTCTCTTATCCTTCCCCCGATTTATCCTGTGGATTGCTCTTCCTACTTTGATCTCTATTCTCCCGGAACGCCCTGCGCACCAATATATCCATCTTTCTCTTATCCTTCCCCCGATATATCCTGTGGATTGCTCTTCCTACTTTGATCTCTATTCTCCCGGAACGCCCTGCGCACCAATATATACATCTTTCTCTAATCCTTCCCCCGATATATCCTGTGTATTCTTCTTCCTACTTTGATCTCTATTCTCCCGGAACGCCCTGCGCACCAATATATCCATCTTTCTCTTATAATTCCCCCGATATATCCTGTGGATTGCTCTTCCTACTTTGATTTCTATTCTCCCGGAACGCCCTGCGCACCAATATATCCATCTTTTTCTTATCCTTCCCCCGATATATCCTGTGTATTGTTCTTCCTACTTTGATCTCTATTCTCCCGGAACGCCCTGCGCACCAATATATCCATCTTTCTCTTATCCTTCCCCCGATATATCCTGTGTATTGTTCTTCCTACTTTGATCGCTATTCTCCCGGAACGCCCTGCGCACCAATATATCCATCTTTCTCTTAGCCTTCCCCCGATATATCCTGTGGATTGCTCTTCCTACTTTGATCTCTATTCTCCCGGAAAGCCCTACGCACCAATATATCCATCTTTCTCTTATACTTCCCCCGATATATCCTGTGTATTGTTCTTCCTACTTTGATCTCTATTCTCCCAGAACGCCCTGCGCACCAATATATCCATCTTTTCCTTATGCTTCCCCCGATGTATCCTGTGGATTGCTCTTCCTATTTGATCTCTATTCTCCGGAACGCTCCGTGCACCAATATATCCATCTTTTTCTTATCCTTCGCCCGATATATCCTGTGTATTGCTCTTCCTACTTTGATCTCTATTCTCCCGGAACGCCCTGCGCACCAATATATCCATCTTTCTCTTATCCTTCCCCCGATATATCCTGTGTATTGTTCTTCCTACTTTGATCTCTATTCTCCCGGAACGCCCTGCGCACCAATATATCCATCTTTCTCTTATCCTTCCCCCGATGTATCCTGTGTATTGCTCTTCCTACTTTGATCTCTCTATTCTCCCGGAACGCCCAGCGCACCAATATATCCATCATTTTCTCATCCTTCCCCCGATATATCCTGTGTATTGCTCTTCCTACTTTGATCTCTATTCTCCCGGAACGCCCTGCGCACCAATATGTCCATCTTTCTCTCTTATCCTTCCCCCGATATATCCTGTGTATTGTTCTTCCTACTTTGATCTCTATTCTCCCGGAACGCCCTGCGCACCAATATATCCATCTTTCTCTTATCCTTCCCCCGATATATCCTGTGTATTGTTCTTCCTACTTTGATCTCTATTCTCCCGGAACGCCCTGCGCACCAATATATCCATCTTTCTCTTATCCTTCCCCCCGATATATCCTATGGATTGCTCTTCTTACTTTGATCTCTATTCTCCCGAACGCCCTGCGCACCAATATATCCATCTTTTTCTTATCCTTCCCCCGATATATCCTGTGTATTGTTCTTCCTACTTTGATCTCTATTCTCCCGGAACGCCCTGCGCACCAATATATACATCTTTCTCTTATCCTTCCCCCGATATATCCTGTGTATTGTTCTTCCTACTTTGATCTCTATTCTCCCGGAACGCCCTGCGCACCAATATATCCATCTTTCTCTTATCCTTCCCCCGATATATCCTGTGGATTGCTCTTCCTACTTTGATCTCTATTCTCCCGGAACGCCCTGCGCACCAATATATCCATCTTTTTCTTATCCTTCCCCCGATATATCCTGTGTATTGTTCTTCCTACTTTGATCTCTATTCTCCCGAACGCCCTGCGCACCAATATATCCATCTTTCTTATCCTTCCCCCGATATATCCTGTGTATTGTTCTTCCTACTTTGATCTCTATTCTCCCGGAACGCCCTGCGCACCAATATATCCATCTTTCTCTTATCCTTCCCCCGATATATCCTGTGGATTGCTCTTCCTACTTTGATCTCTATTCTCCCGGAAATCTCTACGCACCAATATATCCATCTTTCTCTCTTTATCCTTCCCCCGATATATCCTGTGTATTGTTCTTCCTACTTTGATCTTTATTCTCCCGGAACGCCCTGCGCACCAATATATCCATCTTTCTCTTATGCTTCCCCCGATATATCCTGTGGATTGCTCTTCCTATTTGATCTCTATTCTCCGGAACGCCCTGCGCACCAATATATCCATCTTTTTCTTATCCTTCGCCCGATATATCCTGTGTATTGCTCTTCCTACTTTGATCTCTATTCTCCCGGAACGCCCTGCGCACCAATATATCCATCTTTCTCTTATCCTTCCCCCGATATATCCTGTGTATTGTTCTTCCTACTTTGATCTCTATTCTCCCGGAACGCCCTGCGCACCAATATATCCATCTTTCTTATCCGTCCCCCGATGTATCATGTGTATTGCTCTTCCTACTTTGATCTCTATTCTCCCGAACGCCCTGCGCACCAATATATCCATCATTTTCTCATCCTTCCCCCGATATATCCTGTGTATTGCTCTTCCTACTTTGATCTCTATTCTCCCGGAACGCCCTGCGCACCAATATGTCCATCTTTCTCTTATCCTTCCCCCGATATATCCTGTGTATTGTTCTTCCTACTTTGATCTCTATTCTCCCGGAACGCCCTGCGCACCAATATATCCATCTTTCTTATCCTTCCCCCCGATATATCCTGTGTATTGTTCTTCCTAATTTGATCTCTATTCTCCCGAACGCCCTGCGCACCAATATATCCATCTTTCATCCTTCCCCGATATATCCTGTGTATTCTTCTTCCTACTTTGATCTCTATTCTCCCGGAACGCCCTGCGCACCAATATATCCATCTTTCTCTTATAATTCCCCCGATATATCCTGTGGATTGCTCTTCCTACTTTGATCTCTATTCTCCCGGAACGCCCTGCGCACCAATATATCCATCTTTTCTTATCCTTCCCCCGATATATCCTGTGTATTGTTCTTCCTACTTTGATCTCTATTCTCCCGGAACGCCCTGCGCACCAATATATCCATCTTTCTCTTATCCTTCCCCCGATATATCCTGTGTATTGTTCTTCCTACTTTGATCTCTATTCTCCCGGAACGCCCTGCGCACCAATATATCCATCTTTCTCTTAGCCTTCCCCCGATATATCCTGTGGATTGCTCTTCCTACTTTGATCTCTATTCTCCCGAAAGCCCTACGCACCAATATATCCATCTTTCTCTTATACTTCCCTCGATATATCCTGTGTATTGTTCTTCCTACTTTGATCTCTATTCTCCCAGAACGCCCTGCGCACCAATATATCCATCTTTCTCTTATGCTTCCCCCGATATATCCTGTGGATTGCTCTTCCTATTTGATCTCTATTCTCCGGAACGCCCTGCGCACCAATATATCCATCTTTTTCTTATCCTTCGCCCGATATATCCTGTGTATTGCTCTTCCTACTTTGATCTCTATTCTCCCGGAACGCCCTGCGCACCAATATATCCATCTTTCTCTTATCCTTCCCCCGATATATCCTGTGTATTGTTCTTCCTACTTTGATCTCTATTCTCCCGGAACGCCCTGCGCACCAATATATCCATCTTTCTCTTATCCTTCCCCCGATGTATCCTGTGTATTGCTCTTCCAACTTTGATCTCTATTCTCCCGGAACGCCCTGCGCACCAATATATCCATCATTTTCTCATCCTTCCCCCGATATATCCTGTGTATTGCTCTTCCTACTTTGATCTCTATTCTCCCGGAACGCCCTGCGCACCAATATGTCCATCTTTCTCTTATCCTTCCCCCGATATATCCTGTGTATTGTTCTTCCTACTTTGATCTCTATTCTCCCGGAACGCCCTGCGCACCAATATATCCATCTTTCTCTTATCCTTCCCCCGATATATCCTGTGTATTGTTCTTCCTACTTTGATCTCTATTCTCCCGGAACGCCCTGCGCACCAATATATCCATCTTTCTCTTATCCTTCCCCCGATATATCCTATGGATTGCTCTTCTTACTTTGATCTCTATTCTCCCGGAACGCCCTGCGCACCAATATATCCATCTTTTTCTTATCCTTCCCCCGATATATCCTGTGTATTGTTCTTCCTACTTTGATCTCTATTCTCCCGGAACGCCCTGCGCACCAATATATACATATTTCTCTTATCCTTCCCCTTGATATATCCTGTGTATTGTTCTTCCTACTTTGATCTATTCTCCCGGAACGCCCTGCGCACCAATATATCCATCTTTCTCTTATCCTTCCCCCCGATATATCCTGTGGATTGCTCTTCCTACTTTGATCTCTATTCTCCCGGAACGCCCTGCGCACCAATATATCCATCTTTTTCTTATCCTTCCCCCGATATATCCTGTGTATTGTTCTTCCTACTTTGATCTCTATTCTCCCGGAACGCCCTGCACCAATATATCCCATCTTTCTCTTATCCTTCCCCCGATATATCCTGTGTATTGTTCTTCCTACTTTGTACAGTCTCTATTCTCCCGGAACGCCCTGCGCCCCGCAATATATCCATCTTTCTCTTATCCTTCCCCCGATATATCCTGTGGATTGCTCTTCCTACTTTGATCTCTATTCTCCCCGGGAGCACGCCCTACGCACCAATATATCCATCTTTCTCTTATCCTTCCCCCGATATATCCTGTGTATTGTTCTTCCTACTTTAAGTCTTTATTCTCCCCGGAACGCCCTGCGCACCAATATGTCCATCTTTCTCTTATGCTTCCCGATATATCCTGTGGATTGCTCTTCCTATTTGATCTCTATTCTCCGGAACGCCCTGCGCACCAATATCCATCTTTTTCTTATCCTTCGCCCGATATATCCTGTGTATTGCTCTTCCTACTTTGATCTATTCTCCCGGAACGCCCTGCGCACCAATATATCCATCTTTCTCTTATCCTTCCCCCGATATATCCTGTGTATTGTTCTTCCTACTTTGATCTCTATTCTCCCGGAACGCCCTGCGCACCAATATATCCATCTTTCTCTTATCCGTCCCCCGATGTATCATGTGTATTGCTCTTCCTACTTTGATCTCTATTCTCCCGGAACTGCCCTGCGCCGCAATATATCCATCATTTTCTCATCCTTCCCCCGATATATCCTGTGTATTGCTCTTCCTACTTTGATCTCTATTCTCCCGGAACGCCCTGCACACAATATATCCATCTTTCTCTTATCCTTCCCCCGATATATCCTGTGGATTGCTCTTCCTAATTTGATCTCTATTCTCCCGGAACGCACTGCGCACCAATATATCCATCTTTCTCTTATCCTTCCCCCGATATATCCTGTGTATTGTTCTTCCTACTTTGATCTCTATTCTCCCGGAACGCCCTGCGCACCAATATATCCATCTTTTTCTTATCCTTCCCCCGATATATCCTGTGTATTGTTCTTCCTACTTTGATCTCTATTCTCCCGGAACGCCCTGCGCACCAATATATCCATCTTTCTCTTATCCTTCCCCCGATATATCCTGTGTATTGTTCTTCCTACTTTAATCTCTATTCTCCCGGAACGCCCTGCGCACCAATATATCCATCTTTCTCTTATCCTTCCCCCGATATATCCTGTGTATTGCTCTTCCTACTTTGATCTCTATTCTCCCGGAACGCCCTGCGCACCAATATATCCATCTTTTTCTTATCCTTCCCCCGATATATCCTGTGTATTGTTCTTCCTACTTTGATCTCTATTCTCCCGGAACGCCCTACGCACCAATATATCCATCTTTCTCTTATCCTTCCCCCGATATATCCTGTGTATTGCTCTTCCTAATTTGATCTCTATTCTCCCGGAACGCCCTGCGCACCAATATATCCATCTTTTTCTTATCCTTCCCCCGATATATCCTGTGTATTGTTCTTCCTACTTTGATCTCTATTCTCCCGGAACGCCCTGCGCACCAATATATCCATCTTTCTCTTATCCTTCCCCCGATATATCCTGTGTATTGCTCTTCCTACTTTGATCTCTATTCTCCCGGAACGCCCTGCGCACCAATATATCCATCTTTTTCTTATCCTTCCCCCGATATATCCTGTGTATTGTTCTTCCTACTTTGATCTCTATTCTCCCGGAACGCCCTGCGCACCAATATATCCATCTTTCTCTTATCCTTCCCCCGATATATCCTGTGTATTGTTCTTCCTACTTTAATCTCTATTCTCCCGGAACGCCCTGCGCACCAATATCTCCATCTTTCTCTTATCCTTCCCCCGATATATCCTGTGGATTGCTCTTCCTACTTTGATCTCTATTCTCCCGGAACACCCTGCGCACCAATATATCCATCTTTCTCTTATCCTTCCCCCGATTTATCCTGTGGATTGCTCTTCCTACTTTGATCTCTATTCTCCCGGAACGCCCTGCGCACCAATATATCCATCTTTCTCTTATCCTTCCCCCGATATATCCTGTGGATTGCTCTTCCTACTTTGATCTCTATTCTCCCGGAACGCCCTGCGCACCAATATATACATCTTTCTCTAATCCTTCCCCCGATATATCCTGTGTATTCTTCTTCCTACTTTGATCTCTATTCTCCCGGAACGCCCTGCGCACCAATATATCCATCTTTCTCTTATAATTCCCCCGATATATCCTGTGGATTGCTCTTCCTACTTTGATCTCTATTCTCCCGGAACGCCCTGCGCACCAATATATCCATCTTTTTCTTATCCTTCCCCCGATATATCCTGTGTATTGTTCTTCCTACTTTGATCTCTATTCTCCCGGAACGCCCTGCGCACCAATATATCCATCTTTCTCTTATCCTTCCCCCGATATATCCTGTGTATTGTTCTTCCTACTTTGATCTCTATTCTCCCGGAACGCCCTGCGCACCAATATATCCATCTTTCTCTTAGCCTTCCCCCGATATATCCTGTGGATTGCTCTTCCTACTTTGATCTCTATTCTCCCGGAAAGCCCTACGCACCAATATATCCATCTTTCTCTTATCCTTCCCCCGATATATCCTGTGTATTGTTCTTCCTACTTTGATCTCTATTCTCCCAGAACGCCCTGCGCACCAATATATCCATCTTTCTCTTATGCTTCCCCCGATATATCCTGTGGATTGCTCTTCCTATTTGATCTCTATTCTCCGGAACGCCCTGCGCACCAATATATCCATCTTTTTCTTATCCTTCGCCCGATATATCCTGTGTATTGCTCTTCCTACTTTGATCTCTATTCTCCCGGAACGCCCTGCGCACCAATATATCCATCTTTCTCTTATCCTTCCCCCGATATATCCTGTGTATTGTTCTTCCTACTTTGATCTCTATTCTCCCGGAACGCCCTGCGCACCAATATATCCATCTTTCTCTTATCCTTCCCCCGATGTATCCTGTGTATTGCTCTTCCTACTTTGATCTCTATTCTCCCGGAACGCCCTGCGCACCAATATATCCATCATTTTCTCATCCTTCCCCCGATATATCCTGTGTATTGCTCTTCCTACTTTGATCTCTATTCTCCCGGAACGCCCTGCGCACCAATATGTCCATCTTTCTCTTATCCTTCCCCCGATATATCCTGTGTATTGTTCATCCTACTTTGATTCTATTCTCCCGGAACGCCCTGCGCACCAATATATCCATCTTTCTCTTATCCTTCCCCCGATATATCCTATGGATTGCTCTTCTTACTTTGATTCTATTCTCCGAACGCCCTGCGCACCAATATATCCATCTTTTTCTTATCCTTCCCCCGATATATCCCGTGTATTGTTCTTCCTACTTTGATCTCTATTCTCCCGGAACGCCCTGCGCACCAATATATACATCTTTCTCTTTATCCTTCCCCCGATATATCCTGTGTATTGTTCTTCCTACTTTGATCTCTATTTCCGGAACGCCCTGCGCACCAATATATCCATCTTTCTTATCCTTCCCCCGATATATCCTGTGGATTGCTCTTCCTACTTTGATCTCTATTCTCCCGGAACGCCCTGCGCACCAATATATCCATCTTTTTCTTATCCTTCCCCGATATATCCTGTGTATTGTTCTTCCTACTTTGATCTCTATTCTCCCGAACGCCCTGCGCACCAATATATCCATCTTTCTCTTATCCTTCCCCCGATATATCCTGTGTATTGTTCTTCCCACTTTGATCCTTATTCTCCCCGAACGCCCTGCGCACCAATATATCCATCTTTCTCTTATCCTTCCCCCGATATATCCTGTGGATTGCTCTTCCTACTTTGATCTCTATTCTCCCGGAACGCCCTACGCACCAATATATCCATCTTTCTCTTATCCTTCCCCTGATATATCCTGTGTATTGTTCTTCCTACTTTGATCTTTAATTCTCCCGGAACGCCCTGCGCACCAATATATCCATCTTTCTTATGCTTTCCCGATATATCCTGTGGATTGCTCTTCCTATTTGATCTCTATTCTCCGGAACGCCTCGCGCACCAATATATCCATCTTTTTCTTATCCTTCGCCCGATATATCCTGTGTATTGCTCTTCCTACTTTGATCTCTATTCTCCCGAACGCCCTGCGCACCAATATATCCATCTTTCTCTTATCCTTCCCCCTGATATATCCTGTGTATTGTTCTTCCTACTTTGATCTCTATTCTCCCGGAACGCTCTGCGCACCAATATATCCATCTTTCTCTTATCCGTCCCCCGATGTATCATGTGTATTGCTCTTCCTACTTTGATCTCTATTCTCCCCGGAACGCCCTGCGCACCAATATATCCATCATTTTCTCATCCTTCCCCCGATATATCCTGTGTATTGCTCTTCCTACTTTGATCTCTATTCTCCCCGGAACGCCCTGCGCACCAATATGTCCATCTTTCTTATCCTTCCCCGATATATCCTGTGTATTGTTCTTCCTACTTTGATCTCTATTCTCCCGAACGCCCTGCGCACCAATATATCCATCTTTCTCTTATCCTTCCCGATATATCCTGTGTATTGTTCTTCCTACTTTGATCTCTATTCTCCTGGAACGCCCCTGCGCACCAATATATCCATCTTTCTCTAATCCTTCCCCCGACAGGCATCCTGTGTATTCTTCTTCCTACTTTGATCTCTATTCTCCTGAACGCCCTGCGCACCAATATATCCATCTTTCTCTTATAATTCCCCCGATATATCCTGTGGATTGCTCTTCCTACTTTGATCTCTATTCTCCCGGAACGCCCTGCGCACCAATATATCCATCTTTTTCTTATCCTTCCCCCGATATATCCTGTGTATTGTTCTTCCTACTTTGATCTCTATTCTCCCGGAACGCCCTGCGCACCAATATATCCATCTTTCTCTTATCATCCTTCCCCGATATATCCTGTGTATTGTTCTTCCTACTTTGATCTCTCTATTCTCCCGAACGCTCCTGCGCACCAATATATCCATCTTTCTCTTAGCCTTCCCCCGATATATCCTGTGGATTGCTCTTCCTACTTTGATCTCTATCCTCCCGGAAAGCCCTACGCACCAATATATCCATCTTTCTCTTATCTCTTCCCCCGATATATCCCGTGTATTGTTCTTCCTACTTTGATTCCTATTCTCCCAGAACGTGCCCTGCGCACCAATATATCCATCTTTCTCTTATGCTTCCCCCCGATATATCCTGTGGGATTGCCTCTCTCCTATTTGATCTCTATTCTCCGGAACGCCCTGCGCACCAATATATCCATCTTTTTCTTATCCTTCGCCCGATATATCCTGTGTATTGCTCTTCCTACTTTGATCTCTATTCTCCCGGAACGCCCTGCGCACCAATATATCCATCTTTCTCTTATCCTTCCCCCGATATATCCTGTGTATTGTTCTTCCTACTTTGATCTCTATTCTCCCGAACGCTCCGCGCACCAATATCCATCTTTCCTTATCCTTCCCCCGATGTATCCTGTGTATTGCTCTTCCTACTTTGATCTCTATTCTCCCGGAACGCCCTGCGCACCAATATATCCATCATTTTCTCATCCTTCCCCCCGATATATCCTGTGTATTGCTCTTCCTACTTTGATCTCTATTCTTGAACGCCTGCGCACCAATATGTCCATCTTTCTCTTATCCTTCCCCCGATATATCCTGTGTATTGTTCTTCCTACTTTGATCTCTATTCTCCGAACGCCCTGCGCACCAATATATCCATCTTTCTCTTTATCCTTCCCCTGATATATCCTGTGTATTGTTCTTCCTACTTTGATCTCTATTCTCCCGGAACGCCCTGCGCACCAATATATCCATCTTTCTTTATCCTTCCCCCGATATATCCTATGGATTGCTCTTCTTACTTTGATCTCTATTCTCCCGAACGCCCTGCGCACCAATATATCCATCTTTTTCTTTATCCTTCCCCCTGGATATCCTGTGTATTGTTCTTCCTACTTGATTCTATTCTCCGAACGCCCTGCGCACCAATATATACATCTTTCTCTTATCCTTCCCCCTGATATATCCTGTGTATTGTTCTTCCTACTTTGATCTCTATTCTCCCGAACGCCCTGCGCACCAATATATCCATCTTTCTCTTATCCTTCCCCCGATATATCCGATTGCTCTTCCTACTTTGATCTCTATTCTCCGGAACGCCCTGCGCCAATACATCCATCTTTTTCTTATCCTTCCCCCGATATATCCTGTGTATTGTTCTTCCTACTTTGATCTCTATTCTCCCGAACGCCCTGCGCACCAATATATCCATCTTCTTTATCCTTCCCCCGATATATCCTGTGTATTGTTCTTCCTACTTTGATCTCTATTCTCCTGGAACGCCCTGCGCACCAATATATCCATCTTTCTCTTATCCTTCCCCCGATATATCCTGTGGATTGCTCTTCCTACTTTGATCTCATTCTCCCGAACGCCCTACGCACCAATATATCCATCTTTCTCTTATCCTTCCCGATATATCCTGTGTATTGTTCTTCCTACTTGATCTTTATTCTCCGAACGCCCTGCGCAATCAATATATCCATCTTTCTTTATGCTCGATATATCCTGTGGATTGCTCTTCCCATTTGATCTCTATTCTCCGGAACGCCCTGCGCACCAATATATCCATCTTTTTCTTATCCTTCGCCCGATATATCCTGTGTATTGCTCTTCCTACTTTGATCTCTATTCTCCCGAAAACGCCCTGCGCACCAATATATCCATCTTTCTCTTTATCCTTCCCCCGATATATCCTGTATTGTTCTTCCTACTTTGATCTCTATTCTCCGGAACGCCCTGCGCACCAATATATCCATCTTTCTCTTATCCGTCCCCCGATGTATCATGTGTATTGCTCTTCCTACTTGATCTCTATTCTCCCGAACGCCCTGCGCACCAATATATCCATCATTTTCTCATCCTTCCCCGATATATCCTGTGTATTGCTCTTCCTACTTTGATCTCTATTCTCCCGGAACGCCCTGCGCACCAATATGTCCATCTTTCTCTTATCCTTCCCCCGATATATCCTGTGTATTGTTCTTCCTACTTTGATCTCTATTCTCCCGAACGCCCTGCGCACCAATATATCCATCTTTCTCTTATCCTTCCCCCGATATATCCTGTGTATTGTTCTTCCTACTTTGATCTCTATTCTCCCGAACGCCCTGCGCACCAATATATCCATCTTTCTCTTATCCTTCCCCCGATATATCCTATGGATTGCTCTTCTTACTTTGATCTCTATTCTCCCGGAACGCCCTGCGCACCAATATATCCATCTTTTTTCTTTATCCTTCCCCCGATATATCCTGTGTATTGTTCTTCCTACTTTGATTTCTATTCTCCCGGAACGCCCTGCGCACCAATATATACATCTTTCTCTTATCCTTCCCCCGATATATCCTGTGTATTGTTCTTCCCACTTTGATCTCTATTCTCCCGAACGCCCTGCGCACCAATATATCCATCTTTCTCTTATCCTTCTCCGATATATCCTGTGGATTGCTCTTCCTACTTTGATCTCTATTCTCCGGAACGCCCTGCGCACCAATATATCCATCTTTTTCTTAGCCTTCCCCCGATATATCCTGTGTATTGTTCTTCCTACTTTGATCTCTATTCTCCCGGAACGCCCTGCGCACCAATATATCCATCTTTCTTTATCCTTCCCCCGATATATCCTGTGTATTGTTCTTCCTACTTTGATCTCTATTCTCCCGGAACGCCCTGCGCACCAATATATCCATCTTTCTCTTTATCCTTCCCCCGATATATCCTGGGATTGCTCTTCCTACTTTGATTCTATTCTCCCGGAACGCCCTACGCACCAATATATCCATCTTTCTTATCCTTCCCCGATATATCCTGTGTATTGTTCTTCCTACTTTGATCTTTATTCTCCCGGAACGCCCTGCGCACCAATATATCCATCTTTCATTTCTCTTATGCTTCCCCCGATATATCCTGTGGATTGCTCTTCCTATTTGATCTCTATTCTCCGGAACGCCCTGCGCACCAATATATCCATCTTTTTCTTATCCTTCGCCCGATATATCCTGTGTATTGCTCTTCCACTTTGATCTCTATTCTCCCGGAACGCCCTGCGCACCAATATCCATCTTTCTTTATCCTTCCCCGATATATCCTGTGTATTGTTCTTCCTACTTTGATCTCTATTCTCCCGGAACGCCCTGCGCACCAATATATCCATCTTTCTCTTATCCGTCCCCTGATGTATCATGTATTGCTCTTCCTACTTTGATCTCTATTCTCCCGGAACGCCCTGCGCACCAATATATCCATCATTTTCTCATCCTTCCCCCGATATATCCTGTGTATTGCTCTTCCTACTTTGATCTCTATTCTCCCGGAACGCCCTGCGCACCAATATGTCCATCTTTCTCTTATCCTTCCCCCGATATATCCTGTGTATTGTTCTTCCTACTTTGATCTCTATTCTCCCGGAACGCCCTGCGCACCAATATATCCATCTTTCTCTTATCCTTCCCCCGATATATCCTGTGTATTGTTCTTCCTACTTTGATCTCTATTCTCCCGAACGCCCTGCGCACCAATATATCCATCTTTCTCTTATCCTTCCCCCGATATATCCTATGGATTGCTCTTCTTACTTTGATCTCTATTCTCCCGGAAATCGCCCTGCGCACCAATATATCCATCTTTTTTCTTATCCTTCCCCCGATATATCCTGTGTATTGTTCTTCCTACTTTGATCTCTATTCTCCCGAACGCCCTGCGCACCAATATATACATCTTTCTCTTCATCCTTCCCCCGATATATCCTGTGTATTGTTATTCCTACTTTGATCTCTATTCTCCCGAACGCCCTGCGCACCAATATATCCATCTTCTTATCCTTCCCCGATATATCCTGTGGATTGTTTCTACTTTGATCTCATTCTCCCGGAAACGCCCTGTGCACCAATATATCCATCTTTTTTCTTATCCTTCCCCCCGATATATCCTGTGTATTGTTCTTCCTATTTGATCTCTATTCTCCCGAACGCCCTGCGCACCAATATATCCATCTTCTTTATCTCCCGATATATCCTGTGTATTGTTCTTCCTACTTTGATCTCTATTCTCCCGGAACGCTCTGCGCACCAATATATCCATCTTTCTCTTATCCTTCCCCCGATATATCCTGTGATTGCTCTTCCTACTTGATCTCTATTCTCCTGAACGCCCTACGCACCAATATATCCATCTTTCTTTATCCTTCCCCCGATATATCCTGTGTATTGTTCTTCCTACTTTGATCTTTATTCTCCCGGAACGCCCTCCTGTGCACCAATATATCCATCTTTTTCTCTTATGCTTCCCGATATATCCTGTGGATTGCTCTTCCTATTTGATCTCTATTCTCCGGAACGCCCTGCGCACCAATATATCCATCTTTTTCTTATCCTTCGCCCGATATATCCTGTATTGCTCTCTCCTTACTTTGATTCTACTTTCCTGAACGCCCTGCGCACCAATATATCCATCTTTCTTATCCTTTCCCCCGATATATCCTGTGTATTGTTCTTCCTACTTTGATCTCTATTCTCCCGGAACGCCCTGCGCACCAATATATCCATCTTCTTTTATCCGTCCCCCGATGCGTCATGTGTATTGCTCTTCCTACTTTGATCTCTATTCTCCCGGAACGCCCTGCGCACCAATATATCCATCATTTTTCATCCTTCCCCTGATATATCCTGTGTATTGCTCTTCCTACTTTGATCTCTATTCTCCCGGGAACGCCCTGCGCACCAATATGTCCACCTTTTCTCTATCCTTCCCCCGATATATCCTGTGTATTGTTCTTCCTACTTTGATCTCTATTCTCCCGAACGCCCTGCGCACCAATATATCCATCTTTCTCTATCCTTCCCCCGATATATCCTGTGTATTGTTCTTCCTACTTTGATCTCTATTCTCCCGGAACGCCCTGCGCACCAATATATCCATCTTTCTCTAATCCTTCCCCGATATATCCTGTGTATTCTTCTTCCTACTTTGATCTCTATTCTCCCGGAACGCCCTGCGCACCAATATATCCATCTTTCTCTTATAATTCCCCCGATATATCCTGTGGATTGCTCTTCCTACTTTGATCTCTATTCTCCCGAACGCCCTGCGCACCAATATATCCATCTTTTTCTTATCCTTCCCCCGATATATCCTGTGTATTGTTCTTCCTACTTTGATCTCTATTCTCCCGAACGCCCTGCGCACCAATATATCCATCTTTCTCTTATCCTTCCCCCGATATATCCTGTGTATTGTTCTTCCTACTTTGATCTCTATTCTCCCGAACGCTCCTGCGCACCAATATATCCATCTTTCTCTTAGCCTTCCCCCGATATATCCTGTGGATTGCTCTTCCTACTTTGATCTCTATTCTCGAAAAGCCCTACGCACCAATATATCCATCTTTTCTCTTATCCTTCCCCCCGATATATCCGTGGCTGTTCTTCCTACTTTGATCTCTATTCTCCCAGAACGCCCTGCGTACCAATATATCCATCTTTCTCTTATGCTTCCCCCGATATATCCTGTGGATTGCTCTTCCTATTTGATCTCTATTCTCCGGAACGCCCTGCGCACCAATATATCCATCTTTTTCTTATCCTTCGCCCGATATATCCTGTGTATTGCTCTTCCTACTTTGATCTCTATTCTCCCGGAACGCCCTGCGCACCAATATATCCATCTTTCTCTTATCCTTCCCCCGATATATCCTGTGTATTGTTCTTCCTACTTTGATCTCTATTCTCCCGGAACGCCCTGCGCACCAATATATCCATCTTTCTCTTATCCTTCCCCCGATGTATCCTGTGTATTGCTCTTCCTACTTTGATCTCTATTCTCCCGGAACGCCCTGCGCACCAATATATCCATCATTTTCTCATCCTTCCCCCGATATATCCTGTGTATTGCTCTTCCTACTTTGATCTCTATTCTCCCGGAACGCCCTGCGCACCAATATATCCATCTTTCTCTTATCCTTCCCCCGATATATCCTGTGTATTGTTCTTCCTACTTTGATCTCTATTCTCCCGGAACGCCCTGCGCACCAATATATCCATCTTTCTCTTATCCTTCCCCCGATATATCCTGTGTATTGTTCTTCCTACTTTGATCTCTATTCTCCCGGAACGCCCTGCGCACCAATATATCCATCTTTCTCTTATCCTTCCCCCGATATATCCTATGGATTGCTCTTCTTACTTTGATCTCTATTCTCCCGGAACGCCCTGCGCACCAATATATCCATCTTTTTCTTATCCTTCCCCCGATATATCCTGTGTATTGTTCTTCCTACTTTGATCTCTATTCTCCCGGAACGCCCTGCGCACCAATATATCCATCTTTCTCTTATCCTTCCCCCGATATATCCTGTGTATTGTTCTTCCTACTTTGATCTCTATTCTCCCGGAACGCCCTGCGCACCAATATATCCATCTTTCTCTTATCCTTCCCCCGATATATCCTGTGGATTGCTCTTCCTACTTTGATCTCTATTCTCCCGGAACGCCCTACGCACCAATATATCCATCTTTCTCTTATCCTTCCCCCGATATATCCTGTGTATTGTTCTTCCTACTTTGATCTCTATTCTCCCGGAACGCCCTGCGCACCAATATATCCATCTTTCTCTTATCCTTCCCCCGATATATCCTGTGGATTGCTCTTCCTATTTGATCTCTATTCTCCGGAACGCCCTGCGCACCAATATATCCATCTTTTTCTTATCCTTCCCCCGATATATCCTGTGTATTGCTCTTCCTACTTTGATCTCTATTCTCCCGGAACGCCCTGCGCACCAATATATCTATCTTTCTCTTATCCTTCCCCGATATATCCTGTGTATTGTTCTTCCTACTTGATCTCTATTCTCCCGAACGCCCTGCGCACCAATATATCCATCCTTTCTTATCCTTCCCCCGATATATCCTGTGTATTGTTCCTTCTACTTTGATCTCTCTATTCTCCCGAACGCCCTGCGCACCAATATATCCATCTTCTTCGGTGTTTCCCTGGATATATCCTGTGGATTGCTCTTCCCATTTGATCTCTATTCTCCGGAACGCTCCCAGGCACCAATAATCCATCTTTTCTTATCCTTCGCCTGATATATCCTGTGTATTTGCTCTTCCTACTTTTATCCTTTATTCGAACGCCCTTGCGCAACTAATATATCCACCTTCTTTATCCTTCCCCCGATATATCCTGTGTATTGTTCTTCCATTTGATCTCTATTCCTCCCGGAACGCCCTGCGCACCAATATATCCATCTTTCTTATCCTTCCCGATGTATCCTGTGTATTGCTCTTCCTACTTTGATCTCTATTCTCCCGGAACGCCTCGCGCACCAATATATCCATCATTTTCTCATCCTCCCGATATATCCTGTGTATTGCTCTTCCTACTTTGATCTCTATTCTCCCGGAACGCCCTGCGCACCAATATGTCCATCTTTCTCTTATCCTTCCCCCGATATATCCTGTGTATTGTTCTTCCTACTTGATCTCTATTCTCCCGGAACGCCCTGGTGCACCACATATCCATCTTTCTCTTATCCTTCCCCGATATATCCTGTATTGTTCTTCCTACTTTGATCTCTATTCTCCCGGAACGCCCTGCGCACCAATATATCCATCTTTCTTATCCTTCCCCCGATATATCCTATGGATTGCTCTTTCTATTTGATCTCTATTCTCCGGAACGCCCTGCGCACCAATATATCCATCTTTTTCATCCTCTTCCCCCTGACAGGTTATCCTGTGTATTGTTCTTCCTACTTTGATTCTATTCTCCTGGAACGCCCTGCGCACCAATATATACATCTTTCTCTTATCCTTCCCCCGATATATCCTGTGTATTGTTCTTCCTACTTTGATCTCTATTCTCCCCGAACGCCCTGCGCACAAATATATCCATCTTCTTTATCCCCCGATATATCCTGTGGATTGCTCTTCCTACTTTGATCTCTATTTCCCGGAACGCCCTGCGCACCAATATATCCATCTTTTCTCTTATCCTTCCCCCTGATATATCCTGTGTATTGTTCTTCCTACTTTGATCTCTATTCTCCTGAACGCCCTGCGCACCAATATATCCATCTTCTTATCCTTCCCCCGATATATCCTGTGGATTGCTCTTCCTACTTTGATCTCATTCTCCCGGAACGCCCTACGCACCAATATATCCATCTTTTTCTTATCCTTCCCCCATATCCTGTGTATTGTTCTTCCTAGCTTCTGATCTTTATTCTCCCGGAACGCCCCGTGCAACTAAGATATCCATCTTCTCTTATGTTTCCCGATATATCCTGTGGATTGCTCTTCCTATTTGATCTCTATCTCTCCTGGAAATTCTTCCGCGCACCAATATATCCATCTTTCTTATCCTTCGCCCGATATATCCTGTGTATTGCTCTTCCTACTTTGATCTCTATTCTCCCGAACGCCCTGCGCACCAATATATCCATCTTTCTCTTATCCTTCCCCGATATATCCTGTGTATTGTTCTTCCTACTTTGATCTCTATTCTCCCGAACGCCCTGCGCACCAATATATCCATCTTTCTCTTATCCGTCCCCCGATGTATCATGTGTATTGCTCTTCCTACTTTGATCTCTTCGTATTCCCTGAACGCCCTGTGCACCAATATATCCATCTTTCTCTTATCCTTCCCCCGATATATCCTGTGGATTGCTCTTCCTATTTGATCTCTATTCTCGGAACGCCCTGGCACCAATATATCCATCTTTCTTATCCTTCCCCCGATATATCCTGTGTATTGCTCTTTCCATTTGATCTCTATTCTCCGGAACGCCCTGCGCACCAATATATCCATCTTTCTCTTATCCTTTCCCGATATATCCGTATTGTCTCTCTTCCTACTTTGATCTCTATTCTCCGAACGCCCTGCGCACCAATATATCCATCTTTTCTCTTATCCTTCCCCCGATATATCCTGTGTATTGCTCTTCCCAATTTGATCTCTAATCTCCCGAACGCCCTGCGCACCAATATATCCATCTTTTTTCTCATCCTTCCCGATATATCCTGTATTGCTCTTCCTACTTTGATCTCTATTCTCCCTGAACGCCCTGCGCACCAATATATCCATCTTTCTTATCCTTCCCCCGATATATCCTGTGTATTGTTCTTCCTACTTTGATCATTCTTCCCGAACGCCCTTGCGCACCAATATATCCATCTTTCTCTTATCCCTTCCCCCGATATATGCTGTGATTGTTTCTCTTACTTTGATCTCTATTCTCCGGAACGCCCTGCGCACCAATATATCCATCTTTTTCTTATCCTTCCCCCGATATATCCTGTGTATTGTTCTTCCTACTTAGATCTCTATTCTCCCGGAACGCCCTGCGCACCAATATATCCATCGCTATCCTTTCCGATATATCCTGTGTATTGTTCTTCCTACTTTGATCTCTATTCTCCCGGAACGCCCTGCGCATCAATATATCCATCTTCTTTATCCTTCCCCCGATATATCCTGTGGATTATTCTTCCTACTTGGATCTCTATTCGGAACGCCCTACGCAACAATATATCCATCTTTCTCTTATCCTTCCCCCGATATATCCTGTGTATTGTTCTTCCTATTTCAGATCTCTTATTCTCCTTGGAACGCCCCATATGCGCACCAATATACTCACCTTTCTCTTATCCTCCTGAACGCCCTGCGCACCAATATATCCATCTTTCTATCCTTCCCCCGATATATCCTGTGTATTGTTCTTCCTACTCTTTGATCTCTATTCTCCCGGAACGCCCTGCGCACCAATATATCCATCTTCTTATCCTTCCCCCGATATATCCTGTGGATTGCTCTTCCTACTTTGATCTTCATTCTCCCGGAACGCCTCTGCGCACCAATATATCCATCTTTTTTCTTTATCCTTCCCCCGATATATCCTGTGTATTGTTCTTCCTACTTTGATCTCTATTCTCCCGGAACGCCCTGCGCACCAATATATCCATCTTTCTCTTATCCTTCCCCCGATATATCCTGTGTATTGTTCTTCCTACTTTGATCTCTATTCTCCCGGAACGCCCTGCGCACCAATATATCCATCTTTCTATCCTTCCCCCGATATATCCTGTGGATTGCTCTTCCTACTTTGATCTCTATTCTCCCGGAACGCCCTACGCACCAATATATCCATCTTTCTCTTATCCTTCCCCTGATATATCCTGTGTATTGTTCTTCCTACTTTGATCTCTTCATTCTCCCGAACGCCCTGCGCACCAATATATCCATCTTTCTCTTATACTTCCCCCGATATATCCTGTGGATTGCCTTCCTATTTGATCTCTATTCTCCGGAACGCCCCGCGCACCAATATATCCATCTTTTCTTTATCCTTCCCCGATATATCCTGTGTATTGCTTCCTTCTACTTTGATCTCTATTCTCCCGGAACGCCCTGCGCACCAATATATCCATCTTTCTCTTATCCTTCCCCTGATATATCCTGTGTATTGTTCTTCCTACTTTGATCTCTATTCTCCCGGAACGCCCTGCGCACCAATATATCCATCTTTCTCTTTATCCTTCTGATATATCCTGTGTATTGCTCTTCCTACTTTGATCTCTATTCTCCCGAACGCCCTGCGCACCAATATATCCATCTTTTTCATCCTTTCCCGATATATATCCTGTGTATTGCTCTTCCTACTTTGATCTCTATTCTCCCGGGAACGCCATGCGCACCAATATATCCAGACCTTTCTCTTATCCTTCCCCCGATATATCCTGTGTATTGTTCTTCCTACTTTGATCTCTATTCTCCCGAACGCCCTGCGCACCAATATATCCATCTTTCTCTTATCCTTCCCCCGATATATCCTGTGGATTGCTCTTCCTACTTTGATCTTCTATTCTCCCGGAACGCCCTACGCAACAATATATCCATCTTTCTCTTATCCTTCCCTGATATATCCTGTGTATTGTTCTTCCTACTTTGATCTCTATTCTCCCGGAACGCCCTGCGCACCAATATATCCATCTTTCTTATCCTCTCCCGATATATCCTGTGATTGCTCTTCCTATTTGATCTCTATTCTCCGGAACGCCCTGCGCACCAATATATCCATCTTTTCTCTTATCCTTCCCCCGATATATCCTGTGTATTGTTCTTCCTACTTAATCTTCTATTCTCCCGAAACGCCCTGCGCACCAATATATCCATCTTTTCTATCCTTCCCCCCGATATATCCTGTGTATTGTTCTTCCTAATTTTCTGATCTCTATTCTCCCGAACGCCCTGCGCACCAATATATCCATCTTCTTTTATCCTTCCCCCGATATATCCTGTGTATTGTTCTTCCTACTTTGATCTCTATTCTCCCGGAACGCCCTGCGCACCAATATATCCATCTTTCTCTTATCCTTCCCCCGATATATCCTGTGGATTGCTCTTCCTACTTTGATCTCTATTCTCCCGGAACGCCCTGCGCACCAATATATCCATCTTTCTTATCCTTCCCCCCGATATATCCTGTGTATTGTTCTTCCTACTTTGATTCTATTCCCCTCCTGAACGCCCTGCGCACCAATAATATATCCATCTTTCTCTTATCCTTCCCCGATATATCCTGTGTATTGTTCTTCCTACTTTGATCTCTATTCTCCCGGAACGCTCCTGCGCACCAATATATCCATCTTTCTCTTGGTCCTTCCCCCGATATATCCTGTGGATTGCTCTTCCTACTTTGATCTCTATTCTCCCGAACGCCCTACGCACCAATATATCCATCTTTCTCTTTATCCTTCCCCCTGATATATCCTGTGTATTGTTCTTCCTACTTTGATCTCTATTCTCCCGGAACGCCTGCGCACCAATATATCCATCTTTCTCTTAGTACTTCCCCGATATATCCTGTGGATTGTTTCCTTCCTATTTATTTGATCTCTATTCTCCGGAACGCCCTTGCGCACCAATATCCATCTTTTCTTGTCCTTCCCCCGATATATCCTGTGTATTGCTCTTCCTACTTTGATCTCTATTCTCCCGAACGCCCTGCGCACCAATATATCCATCTTTCTTATCCTTCCCCCGATATATCCTGTGTATTGTTCTTCCTACTTTGATTCTATTCTCCCGGAACGCCCTGCGCACCAATATATCCATCTTTCTCTTATCCTTCCCCCGATATATCCTGTGTATTGCTCTTCCTACTTTGATCTCTATTCTCCCGGAACGCCCTGCGCACCAATATATCCATCTTTTTCTCATCCTTCCCCCCGATATATCCTGTGTATTGCCTCTTCCTACTTTGATCTCTATTCTCCTTGAACGCCATGCGCACCAATATATCCATCTTTCTCTTATCCTTCCCCCGATATATCCTGTGTATTGTTCTTCCTACTTTGATCTCTATTCTCCTGGAAACGCCCTGTGCACCAATATATCCATCTTTCTCTTATCCTTCCCCCGATATATCCTGTGGATTGCTCTTCTTACTTTGATCTCTATCTCCCGGAACGCCCTGCGCACCAATATATCCATCTTTTTCTTATCCTTCCCCGATATATCCTGTGTATTGTTCTTCCTACTTAGACTTATTCTCCTGGAACGCCCTGCGCACCAATATATCCATCTTTCTCTTATCCTTCCCCGATATATCCTGTGTATTGTTCTTCCTACTTTGATCTTCTATTCTCCCGGAACGCCCTGCGCACCAATATATCCATCTTTCTCTTGATCCTTCCCCCGATATATCCTGTGGATTGCTCTTCCTACTTTGATCTCTATTCTCCCGGAACGCCCTACGTAACAATATATCCATCTTTCTCTTATCCTTCCCCCGATATGTCCTGTGTATTGTTCTTCCTACTTTGATCTCTATTCTCCCGGAACGCCCTGCGCACCAATATATCCATCTTTCTCTTATCCTTCCCCCGATATATCCTGTGGATTGCTCTTCCTATTTGATCTCTATTCTCCGGAACGCCCTGCGCACCAATATATCCATCTTTTTCTTATCCTTCCCCCGATATATCCTGTGTATTGCTCTTCCTACTTTGATCTCTATTCTCCCGGAACGCCCTGCGCACCAATATATCCATCTTTCTCTTATCCTTCCCCCGATATATCCTGTGTATTGTTCTTCCTACTTTAATCTCTATTCTCCCGGAACGCCCTGCGCACCAATATATCCATCATTCTCTTATCCTTCCCCCGATATATCCTGTGTATTGCTCTTCCTACTTTGATCTCTATTCTCCCGGAACGCCCTGCGCACCAATATATCCATCTTTTTCTCATCCTTACTCCGATATATCCTGTGTATTGTTCTTCCTACTTTGATCTCTATTCTCCCGGAACGCCCTTCGCACCAATATATCCATCTTTCTCTTATCCTTCCCCCGATATATCCTGTGTATTGTTCTTCCTACTTTGATCTCTATTCTCCCGGAACGCCCTGCGCACCAATATATCCATCTTTCTCTTATCCTTCCCCCGATATATCCTGTGGATAGCTCTTCTTACTTTGATCTCTATTCTCCCGGAACGCCCTGCGCACCAATATATCCATCTTTTTCTTATCCTTCCCCCGATATATCCTGTGTATTGTTCTTCCTACTTTGATCTCTATTCTCCCGGAACGCCCTGCGCACCAATATATCCATCTTTCTCTTATCCTTCCCCCGATATATCCTGTGTATTGTTCTTCCTACTTTGATCTCTATTCTCCCGGAACGCCCTGCGCACCAATATATCCATCTTTCTCTTATCCTTCCCCCGATATATCCTGTGGATTGCTCTTCCTACGTTGATCTCTATTCTCCCGGAACGCCCTACGCACCAATATATCCATCTTTCTCTTATCCTTCCCCCGATATATCCTGTGTATTGTTCTTCCTACTTGGTCTCTATTCTCCCGGAACGCCCTGCGCACCAATATATCCATCTTTCTCTTATCCTTCCCCCGATATATCCTGTGGATTGCTCTTCCTATTTGATCTCTATTCTCCGGAACGCCCTGCGCACCAATATATCCATCTTTTTCTTATCCTTCCCCCGATATATCCTGTGGATTGCTCTTCCTACTTTGATCTCTATTCTCCCGGAACGCGCTGCGCACCAATATATCCATCTTTCTCTTATCCTTCCCCCGATATATCCTGTGTATTGTTCTTCCTACTTTGATCTCTATTCTCCCGGAACGCCCTGCGCACCAATATATCCATCTTTCTCTTATCCTTCCCCCGATATATCCTGTGTATTGCTCTTCCTACTTTGATCTCTATTCTCCCGGAACGCCCTGCGCACCAATATAACCATCTTTTTCTCATCCTTCCCCCGATATATCCTGTGTATTGCTCTTCCTACTTTGATCTCTATTCTCCCGGAACGCCCTACGCACCAATATATCCATCTTTCTCTTATCCTTCCCCCGATATATCCTGTGTATTGTTCTTCCTACTTTGATCTCTATTCTCCCGGAACGCCCTGCGCACCAATATATCCATCTTTCTCTTATCCTTCCCCCGATATATCCTGTGGATTGCTCTTCCTATTTGATCTCTATTCTCCGGAACGCCCTGCGCACCAATATATCCATCTTTTTCTTATCCTTCCCCCGATATATCCTGTGTATTGTTCTTCCTACTTTGATCTCTATTCTCACGGAACGCCCTGCGCACCAATATATCCATCTTTCTCTTATCCTTCCCCCGATATATCCTGTGTATTGTTCTTCCTACTTTGATCTCTATTCTCCCGGAACGCCCTGCGCACCAATATATCCATCTTTCTCTTATCCTTCCCCCGATATATCCTGTGTATTGCTCTTCCTAATTTGATCTCTATTCTCCCGGAACGCCCTGCGCACCAATATATCCATCTTTTTCTCATCCTTCCCCCGATATATCCTGTGTATTGCTCTTCCTACTTTGATCTCTATTCTCCCGGAACGCCCTGCGCACCAATATATCCATCTTTCTCTTATCCTTCCCCCGATATATCCTGTGTATTGTTCTTCCTACTTTGATCTCTATTCTCCCGGAACGCCCTGCGCACCAATATATCCATCTTTCTCTTATCCTTCCCCCGATATATGCTGTGGATTGCTCTTCTTACTTTGATCTCTATTCTCCCGGAACGCCCTGCGCACCAATATATCCATCTTTTTCTTATCCTTCCCCCGATATATCCTGTGTATTGTTCTTCCTACTTAGATCTCTATTCTCCCGGAACGCCCTGCGCACCAATATATCCATCTCTCTCTTATCCTTCCCCCGATATATCCTGTGTATTGTTCTTCCTACTTTGATCTCTATTCTCCCGGAACGCCCTGCGCACCAATATATCCATCTTTCTCTTATCCTTCCCCCGATATATCCTGTGGATTGCTGTTCCTACTTTGATCTCTATTCTCCCGGAACGCCCTACGCAACAATATATCCATCTTTCTCTTATCCTTCCCCCGATATATCCTGTGTATTGTTCTTCCTACTTTGATCTCTATTCTCCCGGAACGCCCTGCGCACCAATATATCCATCTTTCTCTTATCCTTCCCCCGATATATCCTGTGGATTGCTCTTCCTATTTGATCTCTATTCTCCGGAACGCCCTGCGCACCAATATATCCATCTTTTTCTTATCCTTCCCCCGATATATCCTGTGTATTGCTCTTCCTACTTTGATCTCTATTCTCCCGGAACGCCCTGCGCACCAATATATCCATCTTTCTCTTATCCTTCCCCCGATATATCCTGTGTATTGTTCTTCCTACTTTAATCTCTATTCTCCCGGAACGCCCTGCGCACCAATATATCCATCTTTCTCTTATCCTTCCACCGATATATCCTGTGTATTGCTCTTCCTACTTTGATCTCTATTCTCCCGGAACGCCCTGCGCACCAATATATCCATCTTTTTCTCATCCTTCCCCCGATATATCCTGTGTATTGCTCTTCCTACTTTGATCTCTATTCTCCCGGAACGCCCTGCGCACCAATATATCCATCTTTCTCTTATCCTTCCCCCGATATATCCTGTGTATTGTTCTTCCTACTTTGATCTCTATTCTCCCGGAACGCCCTGCGCACCAATATATCCATCTTTCTCTTATCCTTCCCCCGATATATCCTGTGGATTGCTCTTCTTACTTTGATCTCTATTCTCCCGGAACGCCCTGCGCACCAATATATCCATCTTTCTCTTATCCTTCCCCCGATATATCCTGTGGATTGCTCTTCCTACTTTGATCTCTATTCTCCCGGAACGCCCTGCGCACCAATATATCCATCTTTCTCTTATCCTTCCCCCGATATATCCTGTGTATTGTTCTTCCTACTTTGATCTCTATTCTCCCGGAACGCCCTGCGCACCAATATATCCATCTTTTTCTTATCCTTCCCCCGATATATCCTGTGTATTGTTCTTCCTACTTTGATCTCTATTCTCCCGGAACGCCCTGCGCACCAATATATCCATCTTTCTCTTATCCTTCCCCCGATATATCCTGTGGATTGCTCTTCCTACTTTGATCTCTATTCTCCCGGAACGCCCTGCGCACCAATATATCCATCTTTCTCTTATACTTCCCCCGATATATCCTGTGGATTGCTCTTCCTACTTTGATCTCTATTCTCCCGGAACGCCCTGCGCACCAATATATCCATCTTTCTCTTATCCTTCCCCCGATATATCCTGTGGATTGCTCTTCCTACTTTGATCTCTATTCTCCCGGAACGCCCTGCGCACCAATATATACATCTTTCTCTTATCCTTCCCCCGATATATCCTGTGTATTGTTCTTCCTACTTTGATCTCTATTCTCCCGGAACGCGCTGCGCACCAATATATCCATCTTTCTCTTATCCTTCCCCCGATATATCCTGTGGATTGCTCTTCCTACTTTGATCTCTATTCTCCCGGAACGCCCTGCGCACCAATATATCCATCTTTTTCTTATCCTTCCCCCGATATATCCTGTGTATTGTTCTTCCTACTTTGATCTCTATTCTCCCGGAACGCCCTGCGCACCAATATATCCATCTTTCTCTTATCCTTCCCCCGATATATCCTGTGTATTGTTTTTCCTACTTTGATCTCTATTCTCCCGGAACGCCCTGCGCACCAATATATCCATCTTTCTCTTAGCCTTCCCCCGATATATCCTGTGGATTACTCTTCTTACTTGGATCTCTATTCTCCCGGAACGCCCTACGCACCAATATATCCATCTTTCTCTTATCCTTCCCCCGATATATCCTGTGTATTGTTCTTCCTACTTTGATCTCTATTCTCCCGGAACGCCCTGCGCACCAATATATCCATCTTTCTCTTATGCTTCCCCCGATATATCCTGTGTATTGTTCTTCCTACTTTGATCTCTATTCTCCCGGAACGCCCTGCGCACCAATATATCCATCTTTCTCTTATCCTTCCCCCGATGTATCCTGTGTATTGCTCTTCCTACTTTGATCTCTATTCTCCCGGAACGCCCTGCGCACCAATATATCCATCTTTTTCACATCCTTCCCCCGATATATCCTGTGTATTGCTCTTCCTACTTTGATCTCTATTCTCCCGGAACGCCCTGCGCACCAATATGTCCATCTTTCTCTTATCCTTCCCCCGATATATCCTGTGTATTGTTCTTCCTACTTTGATCTCTATTCTCCCGGAACGCCCTGCGCACCAATATATCCATCTTTCTCTTATCCTTCCCCCGATATATCCTGTGTATTGTTCTTCCTACTTTGATCTCTATTCTCCCGGAACGCCCTGCGCACCAATATATCCATCTTTCTCTTATCCTTCCCCCGATATATCCTATGGATTGCTCTTCTTACTTTGATCTCTATTCTCCCGGAACGCCCTGCGCAGCAATATATCCATCTTTTTCTTATCCTTCCCCCGATATATCCTGTGTATTGTTCTTCCTACTTTGATCTCTATTCTCCCGGAACGCCCTGCGCACCAATATATCCATCTTTCTCTTATCCTTCCCCCGATATATCCTGTGTATTGTTCTTCCTACTTTGATCTCTATTCTCCCGGAACGCCCTGCGCACCAATATATCCATCTTTCTCTTATCCTTCCCCCGATATATCCTGTGTATTGCTCTTCCTACTTTGATCTCTATTCTCCCGGAACGCCCTGCGCACCAATATATCCATCTTTTTCTTATCCTTCCCCCGATATATCCTGTGTATTGTTCTTCCTACTTTGATCTCTATTCTCCCGGAACGCCCTGCGCACAAATATATCCATCTTTCTCTTATCCTTCCCCCGATATATCCTGTGTATTGTTTTTCCTTACTTTAACTTTGATCTCTATTCTCCGGAACGCCCTGCGCACCAATATATCCATCTTTCTCTTATCCTTCCCGATATATCCTGTGTATTGCTCTTCCTACTTTGATCTCTATTCTCCGGAACGCCCTGCGCACCAATATATCCATCTTCTTTATCCTTCCCCCGATATATCCTGTGTATTGTCTCTTCCACTTTGATCTCTATTCTCCCCGAACGCCCTGCGCACAAATATATCCATCTTTTCTATCCTTCCCGATATATCCTGTGTATTGGTTTTCCTACTTTGATCTCTATTCTCCCGGAACGCCCCGCGCACCAATATATCCATCTTTTCTTATCCTCCCCCGATATATCCTGTATTGTTCTTCCCTACTTTGATCTCTCTATTCTCCCGGAACGCCCTACGCACCAATATATCCATCTTTCTATCCTTCCTCCGATATATCCTGTGTATTGCTCTTCCTACTTTGATCTCTATTCTCCCGGAACGCCCTGCGCACCAATATATCCATCTTTTTCTTATCCTTCCCCCGATATATCCTGTGTATTGCTCTTCCTACTTTGATCTCTATTCTCCCGGAACGCCCTGCGCACCAATATATCCATCTTTCTTATCCTTCCCCCCGATATATCCGTATTGTTCTTCCTACTTTAATCTCTATTCTCCCGGAACGCCCTGCGCACCAATATATCCATCTTTCTTCATCCTTCGATATATCCTGTATTGCTCTTCCTACTTTGATCTCTATTCTCCCGGAACGCCCTGCGCACCAATATATCCATCTTTCTCTTATCCTTCCCCCCGATATATCCTGTGGATTGCTCTTCCTACTTTGATCTCTATTCTCCCGAACGCCCTGCGCACCAATATATCCATCTTTCTCTTATCCTTCCCGATTTGTCGGATTGCCCTTCCTACTTTGATCTCTATTCTCCCGAACGCCCTGCGCACCAATATATCCATCTTTCTCTTATCCTTCCCCCGATATATCCTGTGGATTGCTCTTCCTACTTTGATCTCTATTCTCCCGGAACGCCCTGCGCACCAATATATACATCTTTCCTTAATCCTTCCCCCGATATATCCTGTGTATTCTTCTTCCTACTTTGATCTCTATTCCCTCCGGAACGCCCTGCGCACCAATATATCCATCTTTCTCTTATAATTCCCCCGATATATCCTGTGGATTGCTCTTCCTACTTTGATCTCTATTCTCCCGGAACGCCCTGCGCACCAATATATCCATCTTTTTCATCCTTCCCCTGATATATCCTGTGTATTGTTCTTCCTACTTTGGATCTCTATTCTCCCGGAACGCCCTGCGCACCAATATATCCATCTTTCTTATCCTTCCCCCGATATATCCTGTGTATTGTTCTTCCTACTTTGATCTCTATTCTCCCGAACGCCCTGCGCACCAATATATCCATCTTTCTCTTAGCCTTTCCCCGATATATCCTGTGGATTGCTCTTCCTACTTTGATCTCTATTCTCCCGGAAAGCCCTACGCACCAATATATCCATCTTTCTCTTATCCTTCCCCCTGATATATCCTGTGTGGTTCTTCCTACTTTGATCTCTATTCTCCCGGAACGCCCTGCGCACCAATATATCCATCTTTCTTATGCTTCCCCCCGACATATCCTGTGGGATTGCTCTTCCTATTTGATCTCTATTCTCCGGAACGCCCTGCGCACCAATATATCCATCTTTTTCTTATCCTTCGCCCGATATATCCTGTGTATTGCTCTTCCTACTTTGATCTCTATTCTCCCGAACGCCCTGCGCACCAATATATCCATCTTTTCTTTATCCTTCCCCCGATATATCCTGTGTATTGTTCTTCCTACTTTGATTCTCTATTCTCCCGGAACGCCCTGCGCACCAATATATCCATCTTTCTCTTATCCTTCCCCCGATGTATCCTGTGTATTGCTCTTCATACTTTGATCTCTATTCTCCCGGAACGCCCTGCCGCAATATATCCATCATTTTCTCATCCTTCCCCCGATATATCCTGTGTGTGCTCTTCTCTTTGATCTCTGCTTCTCCCGGAACGCCCTGCGCACCAATGTGTCCATCTTTCTCTTGTCCTTCCCCCGATACTCACTGTGTATTGTTCTTCCTACTTTGATCACTATTCTCCCGGAACGCCCTGCGCACCAATATATCCATCTTTCTCTTATCCTTCCCCCGATATATCTGTGTATTGTTCTTCCTACTTTGATCTCTATTCTCCCGGAACGCCCTGCGCACCAATATATCCATCTTTCTCTTGCTCAACCCCGATATATCTATGGATTGCTCTTCTTACTTTTGATCTCTATTCTCCCGGAACACCCTGCGCACCAATATATCCATCTTTTTCTTATCCTTCCCCCGATATATCCTGTGTTGTTCTTCCTACTTTGGTCTCTATTCTCCCGGAACTGCCGCACCAATATATACATCTTTCTCTTATCCTTTGATATATCCTGTGTATTGTTCTTCCTACTTTGTGATCTCTATTCTCCCGGAACGCCTACTTTCAATATATCCATTTTTCTCTTATCCTTCCCCCGATATATCCTGTGGATTGCTCTTCCTACTTTGATCTCTATTCTCCTGGAACGCCCTGCGCACCAATATATCCATCTTTTTCTTCTTCCCCCGATATATCCTGTGTATTGTTCTTCACTACTTTGATCTCTATTCTCCCGGAACGCCTGCGCACCAATATCCATCTTTCTCTTCCTCCTTCCCGATATATCCTGCCTTCTGTTGTTCTTCCTACTTTGATCTCGCGTATTCTTTCCCGGAACGCCTGCGCACAATATATCCATCTTTCTCTCATCGCCCCCGATATATCCTGTGTGTTATCTTCCTACTTTGATCTCTATTCTCCCGGAACGCCCACCGCCACCAATATATCCATCTTTCCTACATCCATACCGATATATCCTGTGGATTGCTCTTCCTACACTGATCTCTATTCTCCCGGAACGCCTGCGCACCAATATATCCATCTTTCTCTTATCCTTCCCCCGATTATCCTGTGGATTGCTCTTCCTACTTTGATCTCTGTTCTCCCGGAACGCCCTGCGCACCAATATATCCATCTTTCTCTTATCCTTCCCCCGATATATACTGTGGATTGCTCTTCACCGCTGATCTCTATTCTCCCGGAACGCCCTGCGCACCAATATATACATCTTTCTCTAATCCTTCCCGATATATCCTGTGTATTCTTCTTCCTACTTTGATCTGTTCTTCCGAAACGCCCTGCGCACCAATATATCCATCTTTCTCTTATAATTCCCCCGATATATCCTGTGGATTGCTCTTCTACTTTGATCTCCGTACTCCCGAGACACCCTGCGCACCAATATATCCATCTTTTTCTTATCCTTCCCCCGATATATCCTGTGTATTGTTCTTCCTACTTTGATCTCCTATTCTCCCGGAACGCCCCTGCGCACCAATATATCCATCTTTCTCTTATCGCTTCCCCGATATATCCTGTGTATTGTTCTTCTACTTTGTTCCTTCTCCCGGAACGCCCTGCGCACCAATATATCCATCTTTCTCTTAGCCTTCCCCCGATATATCCTGTGGATTGCTCTTCCTACTTTGATCTCTATTCTCCCGGAAACCCTACGCTGCAATATATCCATCTTTCTCTTATCCTTCCCCCGATATATCCTGTGTATTGTTTCTTCCACTGCTTTGGTCTCTGTTCTCCCGGAACGCCCTGCGCACCAATATATCCATCTTTCTCTTGTACTTCCCCCGATATATCCTGCTTGGATTGCTCCTTCCTGTTGATCTCTATTCTCCGGAACGCCCTGCGCACCAATATATCCATCTTTTTCTTGTCTTCGCCCGATATATCCTGTGTATTGCTCTTCTACTTTGATCTCTATTCTCCCGGAACGCCCTGCCTGGCCATATCCATCTTTCTCTTATCCTTCCCCCGATATATCCTGTGTATTGGTCTTCTACTTTGATCTCTATTCTCCGAACGCCTGCACCTGTCATATCCATCTTTCTCTTATCCTTCCCCCGATGCCTCCTGTGTATTGCTCTTCCTACTTTGATCTCTATTCTCCCGGAACGCCCTGCGCACCAATATATCCATCATTTTCTCATCCTTCCCCCGATATATCCTGTGTATTATCTTCTACTTTGATCTCTATTCTCCCGGAACGCCCTGCGCACCAATATGTCCATCTTTCTCTTATCCTTCCCCCGATATATCCTGTGTATTGTTCTTCCTACTTTGATCTCTATTCTCCCGGAACGCCCTGCACCGCAATATATCCATCTTTCTCTTATCCTTCCCCCCGATATATCCTGTGTGTTGTTCTTCCTACTTTGATCTCTATTCTCCCGGAGCGCCCACCACCCCAATATATTTCATCTTTTTTCTCTTATCCTTCCCCCGATATATCCTATGGATTGCTCTTCTTACTTGCTGATCTCCTTCTCCCCGCGAACGCCTGCGCACCAATATATCCATCTTTTTCTTATCCTTCCCCCGATATATCCTGTGTATTGTTCTTCCTACTTTGATCTCTATTCTCCCGGAACGCCCTGCGCACCAATATGCTCATCTTTCTCTTATCCTTCCCCCGATATATCCTGTGTATTGTTCTTCCTACTTTGATCTCTATTCTCCCGGAACGCCCTGCGCACCAATATATCCATCTTTCTCTTATCCTTCCCCCGATATATCCTGTGGATTGCTCTTCCTACTTTGATCTCTATTCTCCCGGAACGCCCTGCGCGCAATATATCCATCTTTTTCTTATCCTTCCCCCGATATATCCTGTGTATTGTTCTTCCTACTTTGATCTCTATTCTCCCGGAACGCCCTGCGCACCAATATATCCATCTTTCTCTTATCGCTTCCCCCGATATATCCTGTGTATTTCTTCCTACTTTGATCTCTATTCTCCCGGAACGCCCTGCGCACCAATATATCCATCTTTCTCTTGTCAACCCCCGATATATCCTGTGGATTGCTCTTCCTACTTTGATCTCTATTCTCCCGGAACGCCCTACGCACCAATATATCCATCTTTCTCTTATCCTTCCCCCGATATATCCTGTGTATTGTTCTTCCTACTTTGATCTTTATTCTCCCGGAACGCCCTGCGCACCAATATATCCATCTTTCTCTTATGCTTCCCCCGATACCTCTGTGGATTGCTCTTCCTATTTGATCTCTATTCTACTCCGGAACGCGCCCTGCGCACCAATATATCCATCTTTTTCTTATCCTTCGCCCGATATCTGTGTATTGTCTTCTACTTTGATCTCTATTCTCCCGGAACACCCTGCGCACCAATATATCCATCTTTCTCTTATCCTTCCCCCGATATATCCTGTGTATTGTTCTTCCTACTTTGATCTCTATTCTCCCGGAACGCCCTGCACCAATATATCCATCTTTCTCTTATCCGTCCCCCGATGTATCATGTGTATTGCTCTTCTACTTTGATCTCTATTCTCCGGAACGCCCTGCGCACCAATATATCCATCATTTTCTCATCGCCCCCGATATATCCTGTGTATTGCTCTTCCTACTTTGATCTCTATTCTCCCGGAACGCCCTGCGCGCAATATATCCATCTTTCTCTTATCCTTCCCCCGATATATCCTGTGTATTGTTCTTCCTACTTTGATCTCTATTCTCCCGGAACGCCCTGCGCACCAATATATCCATCTTTCTCTTATCCTTCCCCCGATATATATCCTGTGTATTGTTCTTCCTACTTTGATCTCTATTCTCCCGGAACGCCCTGCGCACCAATGCGCCCATCTTTCTCTTATCCTTCCCCCGATATATCCTATGGATTGCTCTTCTTACTTTGATCTCTATTCTCCCGGAACGCCCTGCGCACCAATATATCCATCTTTTTCTTATCCTTCCCCCGATATATCCTGTGTATTGTTCTTCCTACTTTGATCTCTATTCTCCCGGAACGCCCTGCGCACCCAGTATATCCATCTTTCTCTTATCCTTCCCCCGATATATCCTGTGTATTGTTCTTCCTACTTTGATCTCTATTCTCCCGGAACGCCCTGCGCACCAATATATCCATCTTTCTCTTATCGCTTCCCCCGATATATCCTGTGGATTGTAACTCTTCCTACTTTGATCTCTATTCTCCCGGAACGCCCTACGCACCAATATATCCATCTTTCTCTTATCGCTTCCCCCGATATATCCTGTGTGTTATTTCTTCCTACTTTGATCTCTATTCTCCCGGAACACCTGCGCACCAATATATCCATCTTTCTCTTATCCTTCCACCGATATATCCTGTGGATTGCTCTTCCTATTTGATCTCTATTCTCCGGAACGCCCTGCGCACCAATATATCCATCTTTTTTCTTATCCTTCCCCCGATATATCCTGTGTGTGCTCTTCCTACTTTGATCTCCTAATATTCTCCCGGAACGTCCTGCGCACCAATATATCCATCTTTCTCTTATCCTTCCCCCGATATATCCTGTGTATTGTTCTTCCCTACTTTGATCTCTATTCTCCCGGAACGCCCTGCGCACCAATATATCCATCTTTCTCTTATCCTTCCCCCGATATATCCTGTGTATTGTTCTTCCTACTTTGATCTCCTATTCTCCGGGAACGCCCTGCGCACCAATATCCATCTTTCTCTTATGCTTCCCCCGATATATCCTGTGGATTGCTCTTCCTATTTGATCTCTATTCTCCGGAACGCCTGCGCACCAATATATCCATCTTTTTTCTTATCCTTCGCCCGATATATCCTGTGTAATTCTCTTCCTACTTTGATCTCTATTCTCCCGGAACGCCCTGCGCACCAATATATCCATCTTTCTCTTATCCTTCCCCCGATATATCCTGTGTATTGTTCTTCCTACTTTGATCTCTATTCTCCCGGAACGCCTGCGCACCAATATATCCATCTTTCTCTTATCCTTCCCCCCGATGTATCCTGTGTATTGCTCTTCCTACTTTGATCTCTATTCTCCCGGAACACCCTGCGCACCAATATATCCATCATTTTCTCATCCTTCCCCCGATATATCCTGTGTGTACTCTTCCTACTTTGATCTCTGTTCTCCCCGAGTTCCTCGCATAATGTGTCCATCTTTCTCTTATCCTTCCCCCGATATATCCTGTGTATTGTTCTTCCTACTTTGATCTCTATTCTCCCGGAACGCCCTGCGCACCAATATATCCATCTTTCTCTTATCCTTCCCCCGATATATCCTGTGTATTGTTCTTCCTACTTTGATCTCTATTCTCCCGGAACGCCCTGCGCACCAATATATCCATCTTTCTCTTGTCCTTCCCCCGATATATCCTATGGATTGCTCTTCTTCTGATCTCTATTCTCCCGGAACGCCCTGCGCACCAATATATCCATCTTTTTTCTTATCCTTCCCCCGATATATCCTGTGTATTGTTCTTCCTACTTTGATCTCTATTCTCCCGGAACGCCCTTCGCACCAATATATACATCTTTCTCCTTATCCTTCCCCCGATATATCCTGTGTATTGTTCTTCCTACTTTGATCTCTATTCTCCCGGAACGCCCTGCGCACCAATATATCCATCTTTCTCTTATCCTTCCCCCGATATATCCTGTGGATTGCTCTTCCTACTTTGATCTCTATTCTCCGGAACGCCCTGCGCACCAATATATCCATCTTTTTTCTTATCCTTCCCCCGATATATCCTGTGTATTGTTCTTCTACTTCGATCTCTATTCTCCCGGAACGCCCTACGCCGCAATATATCCATCTTTCTCTTATCCTTCCCCCGATATATCTGTGTATTGTTCTTCCTACTTTGATCTCTATTCTCCGGAACGCCCTGCGCACCAATATATCCATCTTTCTCTTATCCTTCCCCCGATATATGCTGTGGATTGCCTCTTCCTACTTTGATCTCTATTCTCCCGGAACGCCCTACGCATAATATATCCATCTTTCTCTTATCCTTCCCCGATATATCCTGTGTATTGTTCTTCCTACTTTGATCTTTATTCTCCCGGAACGCCCTGCGCACCAATATATCCATCTTTCTCTTATGCTTCCCCCGATATATCCTGTGGATTGCTCTTCCCTATTTGATCTCTATTCTCCGGAACGCCCTGCGCACCAATATATCCATCTTTTTCTTATCCTTCGCCCGATATATCCTGTGTATTGCTCTTCCTACTTTGATCTCTATTCTCCCGGAACGCCCTGCCTACCAATATATCCATCTTTCCCTCCTCCATCGCTTCCCAGTATATCTGTGTATTGTTCTTCCTACTTTGATCTCTATTCTCCCGGAACGCCTGCGCACCAATATATCCATCTTTCTCTTATCCGTCCCCCGATGTATCATGTGCTTATTGCTCTTCCTACTTTGATCTCTATTCTCCCGGAACGCCCTGCGCACCAATATATCCATCATTTTCTCATCCTTCCCCCGATATATCCTGTGTATTGCTCTTCCTACTTTGATCTCTATTCTCCCGGAACGCCTGCGCACCAATATGTCCATCTTTCTCTTGTCCTTCCCCCATTACTATCCTGTGTATTGTTCTTCATACTTTGATCTCTATTCTCCCGGAACGCCCTGCGCACCAATATATCCATCTTTCTCTTATCCTTCCCCCGATATATCCTGTGTATTGTTCTTCCTACTTTGATCTCTATTCTCCCGGAACGCCCTGCGCACCAATATATCCATCTTTCTCTTATCCTTCCCCCGATATATCCTATGGATTGCTCTTCTTACTTTGATCTCTATTCTCCCGGAACGCCCTGCGCACCAATATATCCATCTTTTTCTTATCCTTCCCCCGATATATCCTGTGTATTGTTCTTCCTACTTTGATCTCTATTCTCCCGGAACGCCCTGCGCACCAATATATCCATCTTTCTCTTATCCTTCCCCCGATATATCCTGTGTATTGTTCTTCCTACTTTGATCTCTATTCTCCCGGAACGCCCTGCGCACCAATATATCCATCTTTCTCTTATCCTTCCCCCGATATATCCTGTGGATTGCTCTTCCTACTTTGATCTCTATTCTCCCGGAACGCCCTGCGCACCAATATATCCATCTTTTTCTTATCCTTCCCCCGATATATCCTGTGTATTGTTCTTCCTACTTTGATCTCTATTCTCCCGGAACGCCCTGCGCACCAATATATCCATCTTTCTCTTATCCTTCCCCCGATATATCCTGTGTATTGTTCTTCCTACTTTGATCTCTATTCTCCCGGAACGCCCTGCGCACCAATATATCCATCTTTCTCTTATCCTTCCCCCGATATATCCTGTGGATTGCTCTTCCTACTTTGATCTCTATTCTCCCGGAACGCCCTACGCACCAATATATCCATCTTTCTCTTATCCTTCCCCCGATATATCCTGTGTATTGTTCTTCCTACTTTGATCTCTATTCTCCCGGAACGCTCTGCGCACCAATATATCCATCTTTCTCTTATCCTTCCCCCGATATATCCTGTGGATTGCTCTTCCTATTTGATCTCTATTCTCCGGAACGCCCTGCGCACCAATATATCCATCTTTTTCTTATCCTTCCCCCGATATATCCTGTGTATTGCTCTTCCTACTTTGATCTCTATTCTCCCGGAACGCCCTGCGCACCAATATATCCATCTTTCTCTTATCCTTCCCCCGATATATCCTGTGTATTGTTCTTCCTACTTTGATCTCTATTCTCCCGGAACGCCCTGCGCACCAATATATCCATCTTTCTCTTATCCTTCCCCCGATATATCCTGTGTATTGCTCTTCCTACTTTGATCTCTATTCTCCCGGAACGCCCTGCGCACCAATATATCCATCTTTTTCTCATCCTTCCCCCGATATATCCTGTGTATTGCTCTTCCTACTTTGATCTCTATTCTCCCGGAACGCCATGCGCACCAATATATCCATCTTTCTTATCCTTCCCCCGATATATCCTGTGTATTGTTCTTCCTACTTTGATCTCTATTCTCCCGGAACGCCCTGCGCACCAATATATCCCATCTTCTCTTTATCCTTCCCCCGATATATCCTGTGGATTGCTCTTCTTACTTTGATCTCTATTCTCCCGAACGCCCTGCGCACCAATATATCCATCTTTTTTCTTATCCCTTTCCCCCGATATATCCTGTGTATTGTTCTTCCTACTTAGATCTCTATTCTCCCGGAACGCCCTGCGCACCAATATATCCATCTTTCTCTTATCCTTCCCCTGATATATCCTGTGTATTGTTCTTCCTACTTTGATCTCTATTCTCCGGAACGCCCTGCGCACCAATATATCCATCTTTCTCTTATCCTTCCCCCGATATATCCTGTGGATTGCTCTTCCTACTTTGATTCTATTCTCCCGGAACGCCCTACGCAACAATATATCCATCTTTCTCTTATCCTTCCCCGATATGTCCTGTGTATTGTTCTTCCTACTTTGATCTCTATTCTCCCGAACGCCCTGCGCACCAATATATCCATCTTTCTCTTATCCTTCCCCGATATATCCTGTGGATTGCTCTTCCTATTTGATCTCTATTCTCCGGAACGCCCTGCGCACCAATATATCCATCTTTTTCTTATCCTTCCCCCGATATATCCTGTGTATTGCTCTTCCTACTTTGATCTCTATTCTCCCGAACGCCCTGCGCACCAATATATCCATCTTTCTATCCTTCCCCCGATATATCCTGTGTATTGTTCTTCCTACTTTAATCTCTATTCTCCCGGAACGCCCGGCGCACCAATATATCCATCATTCTATCCTTCCCCCGATATATCCTGTGTATTGCTCTTCCTACTTTGATCTCTATTCTCCCGGAACGCCCTGCGCACCAATATATCCATCTTTTTCTCATCCTTACTCCGATATATCCTGTGTATTGTTCTTCCTACTTTGATCTCTATTCTCCCGGAACGCCCTTCGCACCAATATATCCATCTTTCTCTTATCCTTCCCCCGATATATCCTGTGTATTGTTCTTCCTACTTTGATCTCTATTCTCCGGAACGCCCTGCGCACCAATATATCCATCTTCTTCATCTCCTTCCCCCGATATATCCTGTGGATAGCTCTTCTTACTTTGATCTCTATTCTCCCGGAACGCCCTGCGCACCAATATATCCATCTTTTTCTTATCCTTCCCCCCGATATATCCCGTGTATTGTTCTTCCTACTTGATCTCTATTCTCCCGGAACGCCCTGCGCACCAATATATCCATCTTTCTCTTATCCTTCCCCCCGATATATCCTGTGTATTGTTCTTCCTACTTTGATCTCTATTCTCCGGAACGCCCTGCGCACCAATATATCCATCTTTCTCTTATCCTTCCCCCTGATATATATCCTGTGGATTGCCTCTTCCTACGTTGATCTCTATTCTCCCGAACGCCCTACGCACCAATATATCCATCTTCTTTATCCTTCCCCCGATATATCCCGTGTATTGTTCTTCCTACTTGGTCTCTATTCTCCCGGAACGCCCTGCGCACCAATATATCCACCTTTCTTATCCTTCCCCCCGATATATCCTGTGGATTGCTCTTCCTATTTGATCTCTATTCTCCGGAACGCCCTGCGCTCCAATATATCCATCTTTTTCTTATCCTTCCCCCGATATATCCTGTGGATTGCTCTTCCTACTTTGATCTCTATTCTCCCGAACGTCTCGCGCACCAATATATCCATCTTTCTCTTCTTTATCCTTCCCCCGATATATCCTGTGTATTGTTCTTCCTACTTTGATCTCTATTCTCCGGAACGCCCTGCGCACCAATATATCCATCTTTCTCTTTATCCTTCCCTGATATATCCTGTGTATTGCTCTTCTACTTTGATCTCTATTCTCTCCCGGAACGCCCTGCGCACCAATATATCCATCTTTTTCATCCTTCCCCTGATATATCCTGCATTGCTCTTCCTACTTTGATTCTATTCTCCCGAACGCCCTACGCACCAATATATCCATCTTTCTCCTTTTTATCCTTCCCCCGATATATCCTGTGTATTGTTCTTCCTACTTTGATCTCTATTCTCCCGGAACGCCCTGCGCACCAATATATCCATCTTTCTCTTATCCTTCCCCCGATATATCCTGTGGATTTGCTCTTCCTATTTGATCTCTATTCTCCGGAATGCCCTGCGCACCAATATATCCATCTTTTTCTTATCCTTCCCCCGATATATCCTGTGTATTGCTCTTCCTACTTTGATCTCTCTATTCTCCCGGAACGCCCTGCGCACCAATATATCCATCTTTCTCTTATCCTTCCCCGATATATCCTGTGTATTGTTCTTCCTACTTTGATCTCTATTCTCCCGGAACGCCCTGCGCACCAATATATCCATCTTTTCTTTATCCTTCCCCCGATATATCCTGTGTATTGCTCTTCCTAATTTGATCTCTATTCTCCCGGAACGCCCTGCGCACCAATATATCCATCTTTTTCTTATCCTTCCCCCGATATATCCTGTGTATTGTTCTTCCTACTTAGATCTCTATTCTCCCGGAACGCCCTGCGCACCAATATATCCATCTCTTATCCTTCCCCCGATATATCCTGTGTATTGTTCTTCCTACTTTGATCTCTATTCTCCCGGAACGCCCTGCGCACCAATATATCCATCTTTCTCTTATCCTTCCCCGATATATCCTGTGGATTGCTCTTCCTACTTTGATCTCTATTCTCCCGGAACTCCCTACGCAATAATATATCCATCTTTCTCTTATCCTTCCCCCGATATATCCTGTGTATTGTTCTTCCTACTTTGATCTCTATTCTCCCGGAACGCCCTGCGCACCAATATATCCATCTTTCCTCTTCCTTCCCCGATATATCCTGTGGATTGCTCTTCCTATTTGATCTCTATTCTCGGAACGCCCTGCGCACCAATATATCCATCTTTTCTTATCCTTCCCCCGATATATCCTGTGTATTGCTCTTCCTACTTTGATCTCTATTCTCCCGGAACGCCCTGCACGCAATATATCCATCTTTCTCTTATCCTTCCCGATATATCCTGTGTATTGTTCTTCCTACTTTAATCTCTATTCTCCCGGAACGCCCTGCGCACCAATATATCCATCTTTCTCTTATCCTTCCCCCGATATATCCTGTGTATTGCTCTTCCTACTTTGATCTCTATTCTCACGGAACGCCCTGCGCACAATATATCCATCTTTTTCTCATCCTTCCCCCGATATATCCTGTGTACTCTTCTACTTTGATCTCTATTCTCCCGGAACGCCCTGCGCACCAATATATCCATCTTTCTCTTATCCTTCCCCCGATATATCCTGTGTATAGTTCTTCCCTTTGATCTCTATTCTCCCGGAACGCCCTGCGCACCAATATATCCATCTTTCTCTCATCCTTCCCCCGATATATCCTGTGGATTGCTCTTCTTACTTTGATCTCTATTCTCCCGGAACGCCCTGCGCACCAATCCATCTTTCTCTTATCCTTCCCCCGATATATCCTGTGGATTGCTCTTCCTACTTTGATCTCTATTCTCCCGGAACGCCCTGCGCACCAATATATCCATCTTTCTCTTATCCTTCCCCCGATATATCCTGTGTATTGTTCTTCCTACTTTCATCTCTATTCTCCGGAACGCCCTGCGCACCAATATATCCATCTTTTCTTATCCTTCCCCCGATATATCCTGTGTATTGCTCTTCCTACTTTGATCTCTCTATTCTCCCGGAACGCCCTGCGCACCAATATATCCATCTTTCTCTTATCCTTCCCCCGATATATCCTGTGGATTGCTCTTCCTACTTTGATCTCTATTCTCCCGGAACGCCCTGCGCACCAATATATCCATCTTTCTCTTATACTTCCCCCGATATATCCTGTGGATTGCTCTTCCTTTGATCTCTATTCTCCCGGAACGCCCTGCGCATAATATATCCATCTTTCTCTTATCCTTCCCCCGATATATCCTGTGGATTGCTCTTCCTACTTTGATCTCTATTCTCCCGGAACGCCCGCCGCACCAATATATACATCTTTCTCTTATCCTTCCCCCGATATATCCTGTGTATTGTTCTTCCTACTTTGATCTCTATTCTCCCGGAACGCGCTGCGCACCAATATATCCATCTTTCTCTTATCCTTCCCCCGATATATCCTGTGGATTGCTCTTCCTACTTTGATCTCTATTCTCCCGGAACGCCCTGCGCACCAATATATCCATCTTTTTCTTATCCTTCCCCCGATATATCCTGTGTATTGTTCTTCCTACTTTGATCTCTATTCTCCCGGAACGCCCTGCGCACCAATATATCCATCTTTCTCTTATCCTTCCCCCGATATATCCTGTGTATTGTTCTTCCTACTTTGATCTCTATTCTCCCGGAACGCCCTGCGCACCAATATATCCATCTTTCTCTTAGCCTTCCCCCGATATATCCTGTGGATTGCTCTTCTTACTTGGATCTCTATTCTCCCGGAACGTACTACGCACCAATATATCCATCTTTCTCTTATCCTTCCCCCGATATATCCTGTGTATTGTTCTTCCTACTTTGATCTCTATTCTCCCGGAACGCCCTGCGCACCAATATATCCATCTTTCTCTTATGCTTCCCCCGATATATCCTGTGTATTGTTCTTCCTACTTTGATCTCTATTCTCCCGGAACGCCCTGCGCACCAATATATCCATCTTTCTCTTATCCTTCCCCCGATGTATCCTGTGTATTGCTCTTCCTACTTTGATCTCTATTCTCCCGGAACGCCCTGCGCACCAATATATCCATCTTTTTCACATCCTTCCCCCGATATATCCTGTGTATTGCTCTTCCTACTTTGATCTCTATTCTCCCGGAACGCCCTGCGCACCAATATGTCCATCTTTCTCTTATCCTTCCCCCGATATATCCTGTGTATTGTTCTTCCTACTTTGATCTCTATTCTCCCGGAACGCCCTGCAGCAATATATCCATCTTTCTCTTATCCTTCCCCCGATATATCCTGTGTATTGTTCTTCCTACTTTGATCTCTATTCTCCCGGAACGCCCTGCGCACCAATATATCCATCTTTCTCTTATCCTTCCCCCGATATATCCTATGGATTGCTCTTCTTACTTTGATCTCTATTCTCCCGGAACGCCCTGCGCAGCAATATATCCATCTTTTTCTTATCCTTCCCCGATATATCCTGTGTATTGTTCTTCCTACTTTGGATTCTATTCTCCCGGAACGCCCTGCGCACCAATATATCCATCTTTTCTCTTTTTTATCCTTCCCCTCGATATATCCTGTGTATTGTTCTTCCTACTTTGATCTCTATTCTCCCGGAACGCCCTGCGCACCAATATATCCATCTTTCTCTTATCCTTCCCCCGATATATCCTGTGTATTGCTCTTCCTACTTTGATCTCTATTCTCCTGAACGCCTCTGCGCACCAATATATCCATCTTTTTCTTATCCTTCCCCCGATATATCCTGTGTATTGTTCTTCCTACTTTGATCTCTAGTCTCCCGGAACGCCCTGCGCACCAATATATCCATCTTTCTCTTATCCTTCCCCCGATATATCCTGTGTATTGTTCTTCCTACTTTGATCTCTATTCTCCGGAACGCCCTGCGCACCAATATATCCATCTTTCTCTTATCCTTCCCCCGATATATCCTGTGGATTGCTCTTCCTACTTTGATCTCTATTCTCCCGGAACGCCCTACGCACCAATATATCCATCTTTCTCTTATCCTTCCCCCGATATATCCTGTGGATTGTTCTTCCTACTTTGATCTCTATTCTCCCGAACGCCCTGCGCACCAATATATCCATCTTTCTCTTATCCTTCCCCCGATATATCCTGTGGATTGCTCTTCCTATTTGATCTCTATTCTCCGGAACGCCCTGCGCACAATATATCCATCTTTTTCTTATCCTTCCCGATATATCCTGTGTATTGCTCTTCCTACTTGATCTCATTCTCCCGGAACGCCCTGCGCACCAATATATCCATCTTTCTCTTATCCTTCCCCCGATATATCCTGTGTATTGTTCTTCCCACGATCTCTATTCTCCGGAACGCCCTGCGCACCAATATATCCATCTTTCTCTTTATCCTTCCCCCGATATATCCTGTGTATTGCTCTTCCTACTTTGATCTCTATTCTCCGGAACGCCCTGCGCACCAATATATCCATCTTTTTCTCATCCTTCCCCCGATATATCCTGTGTATTGTTCTTTCTACTTTGATCTCTATTCTCCCGGAACGCTCTGCGCACCAATATATCCATCTTTCTCTTATCCTTCCCCCGATATATCCTGTGTATTGTTCTTCCTACTTTGATCTCTATTCTCCCGAAACGCCCTGCGCACCAATATATCCATCTTTCTCTTATCCTTCCCCCGATATATCCTGTGTATTGCTCTTCCTACTTTGATCTCTATTCTCCCGGAACGCCCTGCGCACCAATATATCCATCTTTTTCTTATCCTTCCCCGATATACTCTGTGTATTGCTCTTCCTACTTTGATCTCTATTCTCCCGGAACGCCCTGCGCACCAATATATCCATCTTTCTCTTATCCTTCCCCCGATATATCCTGTGTATTGCTCTTCCTAATTTGATCTCTATTCTCCCGGAACGCCCTGCGCACCAATATATCCATCGTTTTCTCATCCTTCCCCCGATATATCCTGTGTATTGCTCTTCCTACTTTGATCTCTATTCTCCCGGAACGCCCTGCGCACCAATATATCCATCTTTCTCTTATCCTTCCCCCGATATATCCTGTGTATTGTTCTTCCTACTTTGATCTCTATTCTCCCGGAACGCCCTGCGCACCAATATATCCATCTTTCTCTTATCCTTCCCCCGATATATGCTGTGGATTGCTCTTCTTACTTTGATCTCTATTCTCCCGGAACGCCCTGCGCACCAATATATCCATCTTTTTCTTATCCTTCCCCCGATATATCCTGTGTATTGTTTTTCCTACTTAGATCTCTATTCTCCCGGAACGCCCTGCGCACCAATATATCCATCTTTCTCTTATCCTTCCCCCGATATATCCTGTGTATTGTTCTTCCTACTTTGATCTCTATTCTCCCGGAACGCCCTGCGCACCAATATATCCATCTTTCTCTTATCCTTCCCCCGATATATCCTGTGGATTGCTCTTCCTACTTTGATCTCTATTCTCCCGGAACGCCCTACGCAACAATATATCCATCTTTCTCTTATCCTTCCCCCGATATATCCAGTGTATTGTTCTTCCTACTTTGATCTCTATTCTCCCGGAACGCCCTGCGCACCAATATATCCATCTTTCTCTTATCCTTCCCCCGATATACTTGTGGATTGCTCTTCCTATTTGATCTCTATTCTCCGAACGCCCTGCGCACCAATATATCCATCTTTTTCTTTATCCTTCCCCCGATATATCCTGTGTATTGCTCTTCCTACTTTGATCTCTATTCTCCCGGAACGCCCTGCGCACCAATATATCCATCTTTCTCTTATCCTTCCCCCGATATATCCTGTGTATTGTTCTTCCTACTTTAATCTCTATTCTCCCGGAACGCCCTGCGCACCAATATATCCATCTTTCTCTTTATCCTTCCCCCGATATATCCTGTGTATTGCTCTTCCTACTTTGATCTCTATTCTCCCGGAACGCCCTGCGCACCAATATATCCATTTTTTCTCATCCTTCCCCCGATATATCCTGTGTATTGCTCTTCCTACTTTGATCTCTATTCTCCCGAACGCCCTGCGCACCAATATATCCATCTTTCTTATCCTTCCCGATATATCCTGTGTGTATTGTTCTTCCTACTTTTTGACTTACCTCCCGGAACGCCCTGCGCACCAATATATCCATCTTTCTCTTATCCTTCCCCGATATATCCTGTGGATTGCTCTTCTTACTTTGATTCTATTCTCCCGGAACGCCCTGCGCACCAATATATCCATCTTTTTCTTTATCCTTCCCCCGATATATCCTGTGTATTGTTCTTCCTACTTTGATCTCTATTCTCCCTGAACGCCCTTCGCACCAATATAATCCATCTTTCTCTTATCCTTCCCCCGATATATCCTGTGTATTGTTCTTCCTACTTTGATCTCTATTCTCCCGGAACGCCCTGCGCACCAATATATCCATCTTTCTCTTATCCTTCCCCCCGATATATCCTGTGGATTGATCTTCCCTACTTTGATCTCTATTCTCCCGGAACGCCCTGCGCACCAATATATCCATCTTTCTCTTATCCTTCCCCCGATATATCCTGTGTATTGTTCTTCCTACTTGATCTCTATTCTCCTGAACGCCCTGCGCACCAATATATCCATCTTTCTCTCTTCTTTTATCCTTTCCCGATATATCCTGTGGATTGCTCTTCCTACTTTGATCTCTATTCTCCGGAACGCCCTGCGCACCAATATATCCAACTTTTCTTATCCTTCCCCCGATATATCCTGTGTATTGCTCTTCCTTCTTTGATCTCTATTCTCCCGGAACGCCCTGCGCACCAATATATCCATCTTTCTCTTATCCTTCCCCCGATATATCCTGTGTATTGTTCTTCCTACTTTGATCTCTATTCTCCCGGAACGCCCTGCGCACCAATATCCATCTTTTTCTCATCCTTCCCCCCGATATATCCTGTGTATTGCTCTTCCTACTTTGATCTCTATTCTCCCGGAACGCCCTGCGCACCAATATATCCATCTTTCTCTTATCCTTCCCCCGATATATCCTGTGTATTGTTCTTCCTACTTTGATCTCTATTCTCCCGGAACGCCCTGCGCACCAATATATCCATCTTTCTCTTATCCTTCCCCCGATATATCCTGTGGATTGCTCTTCTTACTTTGATCTCTCTATTCTCCCGGAACGCCCTGCGCACCAATATATCCATCTTTCTCTTATCCTTCCCCCGATATATCCTGTGTATTGCTCTTCCTACTTTGATCTCTATTCTCCCGGAACGCCCTGCGCACCAATATATCCATCTTTCTCTTATCCTTCCCCCGATATATCCTGTGTATTGTTCTTCCTACTTTGATCTCTATTCTCCCGGAACGCCCTGCGCACCAATATATCCATCTTTCTCTTATCCTTCCCCCGATATATCCTGTGGATTGCTCTTCTTACTTTGATCTCTATTCTCCCGGAACGCCCTGCGCACCAATATATCCATCTTTTTCTTATCCTTCCCCCGATATATCCTGTGTATTGTTCTTCCTACTTTGATCTCTATTCTCCCGGGAACGCCCTTCGCACCAATATATCCATTTCTCTTATCATTCCCCCGATATATCCTGTGTATTGTTCTTCCTACTTTGATCTCTATTCTCCCGGAACGCCCTGCGCACCAATATATCCATCTTTCTCTTATCCTTCCCCCGATATATCCTGTGGATTGCTCTTCCTACTTTCATCTCTATTTTCCCGGAACGCCCTGCGCACCAATATATCCATCTTACTCTTATCCTTCCCCCGATATATCCTGTGTATTGTTCTTCCTACTTTGATCTCTATTCTCCCGGAACGCCCTGCGCACCAATATATCCATCTTTTTCTCATCCTTCCCCCGATATATCCTGTGTATTGCTCTTCCTACTTTGATCTCTATTCTCCCGGAACGCCCTGCGCACCAATATATCCATCTTTCTCTTATCCTTCCCCCGATATATCCTGTGTATTGTTCTTCCTACTTTGATCTCTATTCTCCCGGAACGCCCTGCGCACCAATATATCCATCTTTCTCTTATCCTTCCCCCGATATATCCTGTGGATTGCTCTTCTTACTTTGGTCTCTATTCTCCCGGAACGCCCTGCGCACCAATATATCCATCTTTCTCTTATCCTTCCCCCGATATATCCTGTGTATTGCTCTTCCTACTTTGATCTCTATTCTCCCGGAACGCCCTGCGCACCAATATATCCATCTTTCTCTTATCCTTCCCCCGATATATCCTGTGTATTGTTCTTCCTACTTTGATCTCTATTCTCCCGGAACGCCCTGCGCACCAATATATCCATCTTTCTCTTATCCTTCCCCCGATATATCCTGTGGATTGCTCTTCTTACATTGATCTCTATTCTCCCGGAACGCCCTGCGCACCAATATATCCATCTTTTTCTTATCCTTCCCCCGATATATCCTGTGTATTGTTCTTCCTACTTTGATCTCTATTCTCCCGGAACGCCCTTCGCACCAATATATCCATCTTTCTCTTATCCTTCCCCCGATATATCCTGTGTATTGTTCTTCCTACTTTGATCTCTATTCTCCCGGAACGCCCTGCGCACCAATATATCCATCTTTCTCTTATCCTTCCCCCGATATATCCTGTGGATTGCTCTTCCTACTTTCATCTCTATTCTCCCGGAACGCCCCCACCAATATATCCATCTTACTTATCCTTCCCCCGATATATCCTGTGTATTGTTCTTCCTACTTTGATCTCTATTCTTCCCGGAACGCCCTGCGCACCAATATATCCATCTTCTTATCCTTCCCCCGATATATCCTGTGGATTGATCTTCCGTACTTTTGATCTCTATTCTCCTTGAACGCCCCCACCAATATATCCATCTTTCTCTTATCCTTCCCCCGACATATCCTGTGTATTGTTCTTCCTACTTTGATCTCTATTCTCCCGAACGCCCTGCGCACCAATATATCCATCTTTCTCTTATCCTTCCCCCGATATATCCTGTGGATTGCTCTTCTACTTTGATCTCATTCTCCGAACGCCGCGCACCAATATATCCATCTTTCTTATCCTTCCCCCGATATATCCTGTGTATTGCTCTTCCTTCTTTGATCTCTATTCTCCTTGAACGCCCTGCGCACCAATATATCCATCTTTCTCTTATCCTTCCCCCGATATATCCTGTGTATTGTTCTTCCTACTTTGATCTCTATTCTCCGGAACGCCCTTCGCACCAATATATCCATCTTTTTCTATCCTTCCCCCGATATATCCTGTGTATTGCTCTTCCTACTTTTATCTCTATTCTCCCGGAACGCCCTGCGCACCAATATATCCATCTTTCTTATCCTTCCCCCGATATATCCTGTATTGTTCTTACTTTGATCTCTATTCTCCCGGAACGCCCTGCGCACCAATATATCCATCTTCTTATCCTTCCCCCCGATATATCCTGTGGATTGCTCTTCTTACTTTGATCTCTATTCTCCTGAACGCCCTGCGCACCAATATATCCATCTTTTCTTATCCTTCCCCCGATATATCCTGTGTATTGCTCTTCCTACTTTGATCTCTATTCTCCCGGAACGCCCTGCGCACCAATATATCCATCTTTCTCTTATCCTTCCCCCGATATATCCTGTGTATTGCTCTTCCTACTTTGATCTCTATTCTCCCGGAACGCCCTGCGCACCAATATATCCATCTTTTTCTTATCCTTACCCCGATATATCCTGTGTATTGCTCTTCCTACTTTGATCTCTATTCTCCCGAACGCCCTGCGCACCAATATATCCATCTTTCTTATCCTTCCCCCGATATATCCTGTGTATTGTTCTTCCTACTTTGATCTCTATTCTCCGGAACGCCCTGCGCACCAATATATCCATCTTCTTTATTATCCTTCCCCCGATATATCCTGTATTGCTCTTCCTACTTTGATCTCTATTCTCCCGAACGCCCTGCGCACCAATATATCCATCTTCTTATCCTTCCCCCGATATATCCTGTGGATTGCTCTTCCTACTTTGATCTCTATTCTCCGAACGCCCTGCGCACCAATATATCCATCTTTCTCATCCTTACCCCGATATATCCTGTGTATTGCTCTTCCCACTTTGATCTCTATTCTCCCGAACGCCCCTGCGCACCAATATATCCATCTTTCTCTTATCCTTCCCCCGATATATCCTGTGTATTGTTCTTCCTACTTTGATCTCTATTCTCCCGGAACGCCCTGCGCACCAATATATCCATCTTTCTTATCCTTCCCCCGATATATCCTGTGGATTGCTCTTCCTACTTGATCTCTATTCTCCGGAACGCCCTGCGCACCAATATATCCATCTTTATTATCCTTCCCCCGATATATCCTGTGTATTGTTCTTCCTACTTTAATCTCTATTCTCCCGGAACGCCCTGCGCACCAATATATCCATCTTTCTCTTATCCTTCCCCCGATATATCCTGTGTATTGCTCTTCCTACTTTGATCTCTACCTCCGGAACGCCCTGCGCACCAATATATCCATCTTTCTCTTATCCTTCCCCCCGATATATCCTGTGTATTGTTCTTCCTACTTTGATCTCTATTCTCCCGGAACGCCCTGCGCACCAATATATGCATCTTTCATCCTTCCTACGATATATCCCGGATTGCCTTCCTACTTTGATCTCTATTCTCCCGGACGCCCTGCGCACCAATATATCCATCTTTTTCTTATCCTTCCCCCGATATATCCTGTGTATTGTTCTTCCCACTTTGATCTCTATTCTCCGGAAAGCCCTGCGCACCAATATATCCATCTTTCTCTTTATCCTTCCCCCGATATATCCTGTGTATTGTTCTTCCTACTTGATCTCTATTCTCCCGGAACGCCCTGCGCACCAATATATCCATCTTTCTCTTATCCTTCCCCCGATATATCCTGTGGATTGCTCTTCCTACTTGATCTCTATTCCTCCTGAACGCCCTACGCACCAATATATCCATCTTTCTCTTATCCTTCCCCCGATATATCCTGTGTATTGTTCTTCCTACTTTGATCTCTATTCTCCCGGAACGCCTCCCGCACCAATATATCCATTCCTTTCTTGTCCTTCCCCCGATATATCCTGTGGATTGCTCTTCCTATTTGATCTCTATTCTGAACGCCCTGCGCACCAATATATCCAATCCATCTTTCTTATCCTTCCCCCGATATATCCTGTGTATTGCCCTTCCTACTTTGATCTCTATTCTCCGGAACGGCCTGCGCACCAATATATCCATCTTTCTCTTATCCTTCCCCCGATATATCCTGTGTATTGTTCTTCCTACTTTGATCTCTATTCTCCCGGAACGCCCTGCGCACCAATATATCCATCTTCTTATCCTTCCCGATATATCCTGTGTATTGCTCTTCCTACTTTCATCTCTATTCTCCCGGAACGCCCTGCGCACCAATATATCCATCTTTTCTCATCCTTCCCCCGATATATCCTCTGTATTGCTCTTCCTACTTTGAACTCTATTCTCCGGAACGCCCTACGCACCAATATATCCATCTTCTTTATCCTTCCCCCAATATATCCTGTGGATTGCTCTTCCTATTTGATCTCTATTCTCCGGAACGCCCTGCGCACCAATATTAATCCATCTTTTCTTATCCTTCCCCGATATATCCTGGTATTGCTCTTCCTACTTTGATCTCTATTCTCCCGGAACGCCCTGCGCACCAATATATCCATCTTTCTCTTATCCTTCCCCCGATATATCCTGTGTATTGTTCTTCCTACTTTGATCTCTATTCTCCCGAACGCCCTGCGCACCAATATATCCATCTTTCTTATCCTTCTTCCCCCGATATATCCTGTAATTGCCTTCCTACTTTGATCTCTATTCTCCTGGAACGCCCTGCGCACCAATATATCCATCTTTCTCATCCTTCCCCCGATATATCCTGTGTATTGCTCTTCCTACTTTGATCTCTATTCTCCGGAACGCCCTTGCCCTGCGCACCAATATATCCATCTTTCTCTTATCCTTCCCCTGATATACATCCCGCCCTGTGTATTGTTCTTCCTACTTTGATCTCTATTCTCCCGGAACGCCCTGCGCACCAATATATCCATCTTTCTCTTATCCTTCCCCCGATATATCCTGTGGATTGTTCTTCCTACTTAGATCTCTATTCTCCCGGAACGCCCTGCGCACCAATATATCCATCTTTCTCTTATCCTTCCCCCGATATATCCTGTGTATTGTTCTTCCTACTTTCATCTCACCGGAACGCTCTGCGCACCAATATATCCACCTTTCAATCCTTCCCCCGATATATCCTGTGGATTGCTCTTCCACTTCGATCTCTATTCTCCCGGAACGCCCTGCGCACCAATATATCCATCTTCTTTATCCTTCCCCTCTGATATATCCTGTGTATTGTTCTTCCTACTTTAATCTCTATTCTCCCGGAACGCCCTGTGCACCATATCCATTTTCTTCGGTTCCTTCCCCTGATATATCCTGTGTATTGCTCTCTTCCTACTTTGATCTCTATTCTCCCGGAACGCCCTGCGTACCAGCCGAGCATCCATCTTCTTCTTTATCCTTCCCCTTATATATCCTGTGGATTGCTCTTCCTACTTTGATCTCTATTCTCGGAACGCCCTGCGCACCAATATATCCATCTTCTTTATCCTTCCCCCGATATATCCTGTATTGTCTCTCTTCCTACTTTAATCTCTATTCTCCCGGAACGCCCTGCGCAATAATATATCCATCTTTCTCTTATCCTTCCCCCGATATATCCTGTGTATTGCTCTTCCTACTTTGATCTCTATTCTCCGGAACGCTCTGCGCACCAATATATCCATCTTTCTCTTATCCTTCCCCCGATATATCCTGTGTATTGCTCTCTCCTACTTTGATTCCCTATTCTCCGGAACGCCTCAGCACCAATATATCCATCTTTCTTATCTTCCCCTGATATATCCTGTGTATTTTTCTTCCTACTTTAATCTCTATTCTCCCGGAACGCCCTGCGCACCAATATATCCATCTTTCTCTTATCCTTCCCCCGATATATCCTGTGTATTGCTCTTCCTACTTTGATCTCTAATTCTCCCGGAACGCCCTGCGCACCAATATATTCCATCTTTTTCTCATCCTTACCCCGATATATCCTGTGTATTGCTCTTCCTGCTTTGATCTCTATGCTCCCGGAACGCCCTGCGCACCAATATATCCATCTTTCTCTTATCCTTCCCCCGATATATCCTGTGTATTGTTCTTCCTGCTGATCTCTATTCTCCCGGAACGCCCTGCGCACCAATATATCCATCTTTCTCTTATCCTTCCCCCGATATATCCTGTGTATTGCTCTTCCTACTTTGATCTCTATTCTCCCGGAACGCCCTGCGCACCAATATATCATCTTTCTCTTATCCTTCCCCCGATATATCCTGTGGATTGCTCTTCCTACTTTGATCTCTATTCTCCCGGAACGCCCTGCGCACCAATATATCCATCTTTTTCTCATCCTTACCCCGATATATCCTGTGTATTGCTCTTCCTACTTTGATCTCTATTCTCCCGGAACGCCCTGCGCACCAATATATCCATCTTTCTCTTATCCTTCCCCCGATATATCCTGTGTATTGTTCTTCCTACTTTGATCTCTATTCTCCCGGAACGCCCTGCGCACCAATATATCCATCTTTCTCTTATCCTTCCCCCGATATATCCTGTGGATTGCTCTTCCTACTTTGATCTCTATTCTCCCGGAACGCCCTGCGCACCAATATATCCATCTTTCTATTATCCTTCCCCCCGATATATCCTGTGTATTGTTCTTCCTACTTTAATCTCTATTCTCCCGGAACGCCCTGCGCACCAATATATCCATCTTTCTCTTATCCTTCCCCCGATATATCTCTTCTTATTTATATTCTACTTTGATCTCTATTCTCCGGAACGCCCTGCGCACCAATATATCCATCTTTCTCTTATCCTTCCCCCGATATATCCTGTGTATTGTTCTTCCTACTTTGATCTCTATTCTCCCGGAACGCCCTGCGCACCAATATATGCATCTTTCTCTCATCCTTCCTACGATATATCCTGTGGATTGCTCTTCCTACTTTGATCTCTATTCTCCCGGAACGCCCTGCGCACCAATATATCCATCACTGCTTATCCTTCCCCCGATATATCCTGTGTATTGTTCTTCCTACTTTGATCTCTATTCTCCGGAAAGCCCTGCGCACCAATATATCCATCTTTCTCTTATCCTTCCCCCGATATATCCTGTGTATTGTTCTTCCTACTTTGATCTCTATTCTCCCGGAACGCCTGCGCACCAATATATCCATCTTTCTCTTATCCTTCCCCCGATATATCCTGTGGATTGCTCTTCCTACTTTGATCTCTATTCTCCCGGAACGCCCTACGCACCAATATATCCATCTTTCTCTTATCCTTCCCCCGATATATCCTGTGTATTGTTCCTACTTTGATCTCTATTCTCCCGGAACGCCCTGCGCACCAATATATCCATCTTTCTCTTATCCTTCCCCCGATATATCCTGTGGATTGCTCTTCCTATTTGATCTCTATTCTCCGGAACGCCCTGCGCACCAATATATCCATCTTTTTCTTATCCTTCCCCCGATATATCCTGTGTATTGCTCTTCCTACTTTGATCTCTATTCTCCCGGAACGCCCTGCGCACCAATATATCCATCTTTCTCTTATCCTTCCCCCGATATATCCTGTGTATTGTTCTTCCTACTTTGATCTCTATTCTCCCGGAACGCCCTGCGCACCAATATATCCATCTTTCTCTTATCCTTCCTGATATATCCTGTATTGCTCTTCCTACTTTCATCTCTATTCTCCCGGAACGCCCTGCGCACCAATATATCCATCTTTTTCTCATCCTTCCCCCGATATATCCTCTGTATTGCTCTTCCTACTTTGAACTCTATTCTCCCGGAACGCCCACCACGCACCAATATATCCATCTTTCTCTTATCCTTCCCCCAATATATCCTGTGGATTGCTCTTCCTATTTGATCTCTATTCTCCGGAACGCCCTGCGCACCAATATATCCATCTTTTCTTATCCTTCCCCCGATATATCCTGTGTATTGCTCTTCCTACTTTGATCTCTATTCTCCCGGAACCGCCCTGCGCACCAATATATCCATCTTTCTCTTATCCTTCCCCCGATATATCCTGTGTATTGTTCTTCCTACTTTGATCTCTATTCTCCCGGAACGCCCTGCGCACCAATATATCCATCTTTCTCTTATCCTTCCCCCGATATATCCTGTGTATTGCTCTTCCTACTTTGATCTCTATTCTCCCGGAACGCCCTGCGCACCAATATATCCATCTTTTTCTCATCCTTCCCCCGATATATCCTGTGTATTGCTCTTCCTACTTTGATCTCTATTCTCCCGGAACGCCCTGCGCACCAATATATCCATCTTTCTCTTATCCTTCCCCCGATATATCCTGTGTATTGTTCTTCCTACTTGATCTCTATTCTCCCGGAACGCCCTGCGCACCAATATATCCATCTTTCTCTTATCCTTCCCCCGATATATCCTGTGGATTGTTCTTCCTACTTAGATCTCTATTCTCCCGGAACCCTGCGCACCAACCATATCCATCTTTCTCTTATCCTTCCCCGATATATCCTGTGTATTGTTCTTCCTACTTTGATCTCTATTCTCCCGGAACGCCCTGCGCACCAATATATCCATCTTTTCTCTTATCCTTCCCCCGATATATCCTGTGGATTGCTCTTCTTACTTTGATCTCTATTCTCCCGGAACGCCCTACCTTTCTATCCATCTTTCTCTTATCCTTCCCCCGATATATCCTGTGTATTGTTCTTCCTACTTTGATCTCTATTCTCCCGGAACGCCCTGCGCACCAATATATCCATCTTTCTCTTATCCTTCCCCCGATATATCCTGTGGATTGCTCTTCCTATTTGATCTCTATTCTCCGGAACGCCTGCGCACCAATATATCCATCTTTTCTTATCCTTCCCCCGATATATCCTGTGTATTGCTCTTCCTACTTTGATCTCTATTCTCCCGGAACGCCCTGCGCACCAATATATCCATCTTTCTCTTATCCTTCCCCCGATATATCCTGTGTATTGTTCTTCCTACTTTGATCTCTATTCTCCCGGAACGCCTGCGCACCAATATATCCATCTTTCTCTTATCCTTCCCCCGATATATCCTGTGTATTGCTCTTCCTACTTTGATCTCTATTCTCCCGGAACGCCCTGTGCACCAATATATCCATCTTTTCTCATCCTTCCCCCGATATATCCTGTGTATTGCTCTTCCTACTTTGATCTCTATTCTCCCGGAACGCCCTACGCACCAATATATCCATCTTTCTCTTATCCTTCCCCCAATATATCCTGTGGATTGCTCTTCCTATTTGATCTCTATTCTCGGAACCGCCCTGCGCACCAATATATCCATCTTTTTCTTATCCTTCCCCCCATATCCTGTGTATTGCTCTTCCTACTTTGATCTCTATTCTCCAGACACCCTGCGCACCAATATATCCATCTTTCTCTTATCCTTCCCCCGATATATCCTGTGTATTGTTCTTCCTACTTTGATCTCTATTCTCCGGAACGCCCTGCGCACCAATATATCCCATCTTCTCTTATCCTTCCCCGATATATCCTGTGTATTACTCTTCCTACTTTGATCTCTATTCTCCCCGGGAACGCCCTGCGCACCAATATATCCATCTTTTTCTCATCCTTCCCCCGATATATCCTGTGTATTGCTCTTCCTACTGTGATCTCTATTCTCCCGGAACGCCCTGCGCACCAATATATCCATCTTTCTCTTATCCTTCCCCCGATATATCCTGTGTATTGTTCTTCCTACTTTGATCTCTATTCTCCCGGAACGCCCCTGCGCACCAATATATCCATCTTTCTCTTATCCTTCCCCCCGATATATCCTGTGGATTGTTCTTCCTACTTAGATCTCTATTCCTTAACGCCCTGCGCACCAATATATCCATCTTTCTCTTATCCTTCCCCCCGATATATCCTGTGTATTGTTCTTCCTACTTTGATCTCTATTCTCCCGGAACGCCCTGCGCACCAATATATCCATCTTTCTTATCCTTCCCCCGATATATCCTGTGGATTGCTCTTCCTACTTTGATCTCTATTCTCCTGAACGCCCTACGCAACAATATATCCATCTTTCTCTTATCCTTCCCCCGATATATCCTGTGTATTGTTCTTCCTACTTTGATCTCTATTCCCGGAACGCCCTGCGCACCAATATATCCATCTTTCTCTTATCCTTCCCCCGATGTATCCTGTGGATTGCTCTTCCTATTTGATCTCTATTCTCCGGAACGCCCTGCGCACCAATATATCCATCTTTTTCTTATCCTTCCCCCGATATATCCTGTGTATTGCTCTTCCTACTTTGATCTCTATTCTCCCGGAACGCCCTACGCACCAATATATCCATCTTTCTCTTATCCTTCCCCCGATATATCCTGTGTATTGTTCTTCCTACTTTGATCTCTTATCTCCGGAACGCCCTGCGCACCAATATATCCATCTTTCTCTTATCCTTCCCCCGATATATCCTGTGGATTGCTCTTCCTATTTGATCTCTATTCTCCGGAACGCCCTGCGCACCAATATATCCATCTTTTCTCTTTATCCTTCCCCGATATATCCTGTGTATTGCTCTTCCTACTTTGATCTCTATTCTCCCGGAACGCCCTGCGCACCAATATATCCATCTTTCTCTTATCCTTCCCCCGATATATCCTGTGTATTGTTCTTCCTACTTTGATCTCTATTCTCCCGGAACGCCCTGCGCACCAATATATCCATCTTTCTCTTATCCTTCCCCCGATATATCCTGTGTATTGCTCTTCCTACTTTGATCTCTATTCTCCCGGAACGCCCTGCGCACCAATATATCCATCTTTTCATCCTTCCCCCGATATATCCTGTGTATTGCTCTTCCTACTTTGATCTCTATTCTCCCGGAACGCCCTACGCACCAATATATCCATCTTTCTCTTATCCTTCCCCCAATATATCCTGTGGATTGCTCTTCCTATTTGATCTCTATTCTCCGGAACGCCCTGCGCACCAATATATCCATCTTTTTCTTATCCTTCCCCGATATATCCTGTGTATTGCTCTTCCTACTTTGATCTCTATTCTCCCGGAACGCCCTGCGCACCAATATATCCATCTTTCTCTTTATCCTTCCCCCGATATATCCTGTGGATTGCTCTTCCTACTTTGATCTCTATTCTCCCGGAACGCCCTGCGCACCAATATATCCATCTTTCTCTTATCCTTCCCCCGATATATCCTGTGTATTGCTCTTCCTACTTTGATCTCTATTCTCCCGAACGCCCTGCGCACCAATATATCCATCTTTTTCTCATCCTTACCCCGATATATCCTGTGTATTGCTCTTCCTACTTTGATCTCTATTCTCCCGAAACGCCCTGCGCACCAATATATCCATCTTTCTTCTTATCCTTCCCCCGATATATCCTGTGTATTGTTCTTCCTACTTTGATCTCTATTCTCCCGGAACGCCCTGCGCACCAATATATCCATCTTTCTCTTATCCTTCCCCCGATATATCCTGTGTATTGCTCTTCCTACTTTGATCTCTATTCTCCCGGAACGCCCTGCGCACCAATATATCCATCTTCTTATCCTTCCCCCGATATATCCTGTGGATTGCTCTTCCTACTTTGATCTCTATTCTCCCGGAACGCCCTGCGCACCAATATATCCATTTTTTCTCATCCTTACCCCGATATATCCTGTGTATTGCTCTTCCTGTTTTTGATCTCTATTCTCCCGGAACGCCCTGCGCACCAATATATCCATCTTTCTCTTATCCTTCCCCCGATATATCCTGTGTATTGTTCTTCCTACTTTGATCTCTATTCTCCCGAACGCCCCTGCGCACCAATATATCCATCTTTCTTATCCTTCCCCTGATATATCCTGCGGATTGCTCTTCCTACTTTGATCTCTATTCTCCCGGAACGCCCTGCGCACCAATATATCCATCTTTCTATTATCCTTCCCCCGATATATCCTGTGTATTGTTCTTCCTACTTTAATCTCTATTCTCCCGGAACGCCCTGCGCACCAATATATCCATCTTTCTCTTATTCTTCCCCGATATATCCTGTGTATTGCTCTTCCTACTTTGATCTCTATTCTCCCGGAACGCCCTGCGCACCAATATATCCATCTTTCTCTTATCCTTCCCGATATATCCTGTGTATTGTTCTTCCTACTTTGATCTCTATTCTCCCGGAACGCCCTGCGCACCAATATATGCATCTTTCTCATCCTTCCTACGATATATCCTGTGGATTGCTCTTCCTACTTTGATCTCTATTCTCCCGGAACGCCCTGTGCACCAATATATCCATCTTTTCTATCCTTCCCCCGATATATCCTGTGTATTGTTCTTCCTACTTTGATCTCTATTCTCCCGGAACGCCCTGCGCACCAATATATCCATCTTTCTCTTATCCTTCCCCCGATATATCCTGTGTATTGTTCTTCCTACTTTGATCTCTATTCTCCCGAACGCCCTGCGCACCAATATATCCATCTTTCTCTTATCCTTCCCCCCGATATATCCTGTGGATTGCTCTTCCTACTTTGATCTCTATTCTCCCGGAACGCCCTACGCACCAATATATCCATCTTTCTCTTATCCTTCCCCTGATATATCCTGTGTATTGTTCTTCCTACTTTGATCTCTATTCTCCCGGAACGCCCTGCGCACCAATATATCCATCTTTCTTTATCCTTCCCCCGATATATCCTGTGGATTGCTCTTCCTATTTGATCTCTATTCTCCGGAACGCCCTGCGCACCAATATATCCATCTTTTTATCCTTCCCCCGATATATCCTGTGTATTGCTCTTCCTACTTTGATCTCTATTCTCCCGAACGCCCTGCGCACCAATATATCCATCTTTCTCTTATCCTTCCCCCGATATATCCTGTGTATTGTTCTTCCTATCACTTTGATCTCTATTCTCCCGGAACGCCCTGCGCACCAATATATCCATCTTTCTCTTATCCTTCCCCCGATATATCCTGTGTATTGCTCTTCCTACTTTCATCTCTATTCTCCTGGAACGCCCTGCGCACCAATATATCCATCTTTTTCTCATCCTTCCCCCGATATATCCTCTGTATTGCTCTTCCTACTTTGAACTCTATTCTCCCGGAACGCCCTACGCACCAATATATCCATCTTTCTCTTATCCTTCCCCCAATATATCCTGTGGATTGCTCTTCCCATTTGATCTCTATTCTCCGGAACGCCCTGCGCACCAATATATCCATCTTTTTCTTATTTCCTTCCCCCGATATATCCTGTGTATTGCTCTTCCTACTTTGATCTCTATTCCCTCCCGGAACGCCCTGCGCACCAATATATCCATCTTTCTCTTATCCTTCCCCCGATATATCCTGTGTATTGTTCTTCCTACTTTGATCTCTATTCTCCCGGAACGCCCTGCGCACCAATATATCCATCTTTCTCTTATCCTTCCCCCGATATATCCTGTGTATTGCTCTTCCTACTTTGATCTCTATTCTCCCGGAACGCCCTGCGCACCAATATATCCATCTTTTTCTCATCCTTCCCCCGATATATCCTGTGTATTGCTCTTCCTACTTTGATCTCTATTCTCCCGGAACGCCCTGCGCACCAATATATCCATCTTTCTCTTATCCTTCCCCCGATATATCCTGTGTATTGTTCTTCCTACTTTGATCTCTATTCTCCCGAACGCCCTGCGCACCAATATATCCATCTTTCTCTTATCCTTCCCCCGATATATCCTGTGGATTGTTCTTCCTACTTAGATCTCTATTCTCCCGGAACGCCCTGCGCACCAATATATCCATCTTTCTCTTATCCTTCCCCCGATATATCCTGTGTATTGTTCTTCCTACTTTGATCTCATTCTCCCGGAACGCCCTGCGCACCAATATATCCATCTTTCTCTTATCCTTCCCCCGATATATCCTGTGGATTGCTCTTCCTACTTTGATCTCTATTCCCTCTGAACGCCCTACGCACCAATATATCCATCTTTCTCTTATCCTTCCCCCGATATATCCTGTGTATTGTTCTTCCTACTTTGATCTCTATTCTCCCGGAACGCCCTGCGCACCAATATATCCATCTTTCTCTTATCCTTCCCCCGATATATCCTGTGGATTGCTCTTCCTATTTGATCTCTATTCTCCGGAACGCCCTGCGCACCAATATATCCATCTTTTTCTTATCCTTCCCCCGATATATCCTGTATTGCTCTTCCTACTTTGATCTCTATTCTCCCGGAACGCCCTGCGCACCAATATATCCATCTTTCTCTTATCCTTCCCCCGATATATCCTGTGTATTGTTCTTCCTACTTTGATCTCTATTCTCCCGGAACGCCCTGCGCACCAATATATCCATCTTTCTCTTATCCTTCCCCCCGATATATCCTGTGTATTGCTCTTCCTACTTTGATCTCTATTCTCCCGGAACGCCCTGTGCACCAATATATCCATCTTTTTCTCATCCTTCCCCCGATATATCCTCTGTATTGCTCTTCCTACTTTGATCTCTATTCTCCCGGAACGCCCTACGCACCAATATATCCATCTTTCTCTTATCCTTCCCCCAATATATCCTGTGGATTGCTCTTCCTATTTGATCTCTATTCTCCGGAACGCCCTGCGCACCAATATATCCATCTTTTTCTTATCCTTCCCCCCGATATATCCTGTGTATTGCTCTTCCTACTTTGATCTCTATTCTCCCGAACGCCCTGCGCACCAATATATCCATCTTTCTCTTATCCTTCCCCCGATATATCCTGTGTATTGTTCTTCCTACTTTGATCTCTATTCTCCCGGAACGCCCTGCGCACCAATATATCCATCTTTCTTATCCTTCCCCCAATATATCCTGTGTATTACTCTTCCTACTTTGATCTCTATTCTCCCGGAACGCCCTGCGCACCAATATATCCATCTTTTTCTCATCCTTCCCCCGATATATCCTGTGTATTGCTCTTCCTACTTTGATCTCTATTCTCCCGGAACGCCCTGCGCACCAATATATCCATCTTTCTCTTATCCTTCCCCCGATATATCCTGTGTATTGTTCTTCCTACTTTGATCTCTATTCTCCCGGAACGCCCTGCGCACCAATATATCCATCTTTCTTTATCCTTCCCCCGATATATCCTGTGGATTGTTCTTCCTACTTAGATCTCTATTCTCCCGGAACGCCCTGCGCACCAATATATCCATCTTTTCTTTATCCTTCCCTTAATATCCTGTGTATTGTTCTTCCTACTTTGATCTCTATTCTCCCGGAACGCCCTGCGCACCAATATATCCATCTTTCTCTTATCCTTCCCCCGATATATCCTGTGGATTGCTCTTCCTACTTTGATCTCTATTCTCCCTGAACGCCCTACGCAACAATATATCCATCTTTCTCTTATCCTTCCCCCGATATATCCTGTGTATTGTTCTTCCTACTTTGATCTCTATTCCCCCGGAACGCCCTGTGCACCAATATATCCATCTTTCTCTTATCCTTCCCCGATGTATCCTGTGGATTGCTCTTCCTATTTGATCTCTATTCTCCGGAACGCCCTGCGCACCAATATATCCATCTTTTTCTTATCCTTCCCCCGATATATCCTGTGTATTGCTCTTCCTACTTTGATCTCTATTCTCCCGGAACGCCCTACGCACCAATATATCCATCTTTTCTCTTATCCTTCCCCCGATATATCCTGTGTATTGTTCTTCCTACTTTGATCTCTTATCTCCCGGAACGCCCTGCGCACCAATATATCCATCTTTCTCTTATCCTTCCCCCGATATATCCTGTGGATTGCTCTTCCTATTTGATTTCTATTCCTCCGAACGCCCTGCGCACCAATATATCCATCTTTTTCTTATCCTTCCCGATATATCCTGTGTATTGCTCTTCCTACTTTGATCTCTATTCTCCCGGAACGCCCTGCGCACCAATATATCCATCTTTCTCTTATCCTTCCCCCGATATATCCTGTGTATTGTTCTTCCTACTTTGATCTCTATTCTCCCGGAACGCCCTGCGCACCAATATATCCATCTTTCTCTTTATCCTTCCCCCGATATATCCTGTGTATTGCTCTTCCTACTTTGATCTCTATTCTCCCGGAACGCCCTGCGCACCAATATATCCATCTTTTTCTCATCCTTCCCCCGATATATCCTGTGTATTGCTCTTCCTACTTTGATCTCTATTCTCCCGAACGCTCCTACGCACCAATATATCCATCTTTCTCTTATCCTTCCCCCAATATATCCTGTGGATTGCTCTTCCTATTTGATCTCTATTCTCCGGAACGCCCTGCGCACCAATATATCCATCTTTTTTCTTATCCTTCCCCCGATATATCCTGTGTATTGCTCTTCCTACTTTGATCTCTATTCTCCCGAACGCCCTGCGCACCAATATATCCATCTTTCTTTTATCCTTCCCCCGATATATCCTGTGTATTGTTCTTCCTACTTTGATCTCTATTCTCCCGGAACGCCCTGCGCACCAATATATCCATCTTTCTCTTATCCTTCCCCGATATATCCTGTGTATTGCTCTTCCTACTTTGATCTCTATTCTCCGGAACGCCCTGCGCACCAATATATCCATCTTTTTCTCATCCTTCCCCCGATATATCCTGTGTATTGCTCTTCCTATTTGATCTCTATTCTCCCGAACGCCCTGCGCACCAATATATCCATCTTTCTCTTATCCTTCCCACGATATATCCTGTGTATTGTTCTTCCTACTTGATTCCTATTCTCCCGGAACGCCCTGCGCACCAATATATCCATCTTTCTCTTATCCTTCCCCCGATATATCCTGTGGATTGCTCTTCTTACTTTGATCTCTATTCTCCCGAACGCCCTGCGCACCAATATATCCATCTTTTTCTTATCCTTCCCCCGATATATCCTGTGGATTGCTCTTCCTATTTGATCTCTATTCTCCGGAACGCCCTGCGCACCAATATAATCCATCTTTTCTTATCCTTCCCCCGATATATCCTGTGTATTGCTCTTCCTACTTTGATCTCTATTCTCCCGGAACGCCCTGCGCACCAATATATCCATCTTTCTCTTATCCTTCCCCCGATATATCCTGTCTATTGTTCTTCCTACTTTGATCTCTATTCTCCCGGAACGCCCTGCGCACCAATATATCCATCTTTCTCTTATCCTTCCCCCGATATATCCTGTGTATTGCTCTTCCTACTGATCTCTATTCTCCCGGAACGCCCTGCGCACCAATATATCCATCTTTTTCTCATCCTTCCCCCGATATATCCTGTGTATTGCTCTTCCTACTTTGATCTCTATTCTCTTGGAACGCCCTACGCACCAATATATCCATCTTTCTCTTATCCTTCCCCCAATATATCTGTGGATTATATTATGCCTATTTGATCTCTATTCTCCGGAACGCCCTGCTGCACCAATATATCCATCTTTTTCTTATCCTTCCCCCGATATATCCTGTGTATTGCTGCTTCTACTTTGATCTCCTATTCTCCGGAACGCCCTGCGCACCAATATATCCATCTTTCTTTTGTCTTCCCCCCGATATATCCTGTGTATTGTTCTTCCTACTTGATCTCTATTCTCCCGGAACGCCCTGCGCACCAATATATCCATCTTTCTCTTATCCTTCCCCCGATATATCCTGTGTATTGCTCTTCCTACTTTGATCCTATTCTCCGGAACGCCCTGCCGCACCCAATATATCCATCTTTTTCTCATCCTTCCCCGATATATCCTGTGTATTGCTGTCTTCTATTTGATCTCTATTCTCCCGGAACGCCCTGCGCACCAATATATCCATCTTTCTCCCATCCTTCCCACGATATATCCTGTGTATTGTTCTTCCTACGCTGATCTCTATTCTCCCGGAACGCCCCTGCGCACCAATATATCCATCTTTCTCCTCCTTCCCCGATATATCCATGTGTTGTTCTTCTCGCTGATCTCTATTCTCCCGGAACGCCCCTGCCACCAATATCCATCTTTCTCTTATCCTTCCCCCGATATATCCTGTGGATTTTGCTCTTCCTGTCACTTTGATCCTCTATTCTCCAGAACGCCCTACGCAACAATATATCCATCTTTCTCTTATCCTTCCCCCGATATATCCTGTGTATTGTTCTTCTTACTTTGATCTCTATTCCCCCGGAACGCCCTGCGCACCAATATATCCATCTTTCTCTTATCCTTCGATATATCCTGTGGATTGCTCTTCCTATTTGATCTCTATTCTCCGGAACGCCCTGCGCACCAATATATCCATCTTTTTCCTCCTTCCCCCCGATATATCTGTGTATTGCTCTTCCCCACCGCTGATCTCTATTCTCCCGGAACGCCCTGCACTGCAATATATCCATCTTTCTCTTATCCTTCCCCAAGTATATATCTGTATTGTTCTTCCTCACCCAGTCTCTGTCTCCCGGAACGCCACCGCACCAATATTTCCATCTTTCTCTTATCCTTCCCGATATATCCTGTGGTTACTCTTCCTATTTGATCTCTATTCTCCGGAACGCCCTGCGCACCAATATATCCATCTTTTTCTTATCTTCTGATATATCCTGTGTGTGTGCTCTTCACTACTTTGATCTCTATTCTCTTGGAACGCTGCGCACCAATATATCCATCTTTCTCTTATCCTTCCCCCCCCGATATATCCTGTGTATTGTTCTTCCTACTTTAATCTCTATTCTCCCGGAGCGCCCTGCGCACCAATATATCCATCTTTCTCTTATCCTTCCCCCGATATATCCTGTGTATTGCTCTTCCTACTTTGATCTCTATTCTCCCGGAACGCCCTGCGCACCAATATATCTCCCTTTCTCTTATCCTTCCCCCGATATATCCTGTGTATTGTTCTTCCTACTTTGATCTCTATTCTCCCGGAACGCCCTGCGCACCAATATATCCATCTTTCTCTTATTATCCTTCCCCCGATATATCCTGTGGTTGCTCTTCCTACTTTGATCTCTATTCTCCCGGAACGCCCTACGCAACAATATATCCATCTTTCTCTTATCCTTCCCCCCGATATATCCTGTGTATTGTTCTTCTTACTTTGATCTCTATTCCCCGGAACGCCCTGCGCACCAATATATCCATCTTTCTCTTATCCTTCCCCCGATATATCCTGTGGATTGCTCTTCCTATTTGATCTCTATTCTCCGGAACGCCCTGCGCACCAATATATCCATCTTTCTTATCCCTTCCCCCGATATATCCTGTGTATTGCTCTTCCTACTTTGATCTCTATTCTCCCGGAACGCCCTGCGCACCAATATATCCATCTTTCTCTTATCCTTCCCCCGATATATCCTGTGTATTGTTCTTCCTACTTTGATCTCTATTCTCCCGGAACGCCCTGCGCACCAATATTTCCATCTTTCTCTTATCCTTCCCCCGATATATCCTGTGGATTGCTCTTCCTATTTGATCTCTATTCTCCGGAACGCCCTGCGCACCAATATATCCATCTTTTCTTATCCTTCCCCCGATATATCCTGTGTATTGCTCTTCCTACTTTGATCTCTATTCTCCCGGAACGCCCTGCGCACCAATATATCCATCTTTCTCTTATCCTTCCCCCGATATATCCTGTGTATTGTTCTTCCTACTTTAATCTCTATTCTCCCGGAACGCCCCTGCGCACCAATATATCCATCTTTCTCTTATCCTTCCCCCGATATATCCTGTGTATTGCTCTTCCTACTTTGATCTCTATTCTCCCCGGAACGCCCTGCGCACCAATATATCCATCTTTCTCTTATCCTTTGATATATCCTGTGTATTGTTCTTCCTACTTTAATCTCTATTCTCCCGGAACCCTGCGCACCAATATATCCATCTTTCTCTTATCTTCCCCCCGATATATCCTGTGTATTGCTCTTCCTACTTTGATCTCTATTCTCCCGGAACGCCCTGCGCACCAATATATCCATCTTTTTCTCTTATCCTTCCCCCGATATATCCTGTGTATTGTTCTTCCTACTTTGATCTCTATTCTCCCGGAACGCCCTGCGCACCAATATATCCATCTTTCTCTTATCCTTCCCCCGATATATCCTGTGGATTACTCTTCCTACTTTGATCTCTATTCTCCCGGAACGCCCTGCGCACCAATATATCCATCTTTTCTTATATTCCCAAATATATCCTGTGTATTGTTCTTCCTACTTTGATCTCTATTCTCCCGGAACGCCCTGCGCACCAATATATCCATCTTTCTCTTATCCTTCCCCCGATATATCCTGTGTATTGTTCTTCCTACTTTGATCTCTACTCCCGGAACGCCCTGCGCACCAATGCCTCCATCTTTCTCTTATCCTTCCCCCGATATATCCTGTGGATTGCTCTTCCTACTTTGATCTCTATTCTCCCGGAGCACCCTACGCACCAATATATCCATCTTTCTCTTATCCTTCCCCCGATATATCCTGTGTCGGTACTCTTCCTAGCACGGTCTCTATTCTCCCGGAACGCCCTGCGCACCAATATATCCATCTTTCCTCTTATCCTTCCCCCGATATATCCTGTGTATTGTTCTTCCTACTTTGATCTCTATTCTCCCGGAACGCCCTGCGCACCAATATATCCATCTTTCTCTTATCCTTCCCCCGATATATCCTGTGTATTGCTCTTCCTACTTTGATCTCTATTCTCCCGGAACGCCCTGCGCACCAATATATCCATCTTTTTCTCATCCTTCCCCCGATATATCCTGTGTATTGCTCTTCCTACTTTGATCTCTATTCTCCCGGAACGCCCTGCGCACCAATATATCCATCTTTCTCTTATCCTTCCCCCGATATATCCTGTGTATTGTTCTTCCTACTTTGATCTCTATTCTCCCGGAACGCCCTGCGCACCAATATATCCATCTTTCTCTTATCCTTCCCCCGATATATCCACCTGTGGATTGTTCTTCCTACTTAGATCCTCTATTCTCCGGAACGCCCTGCGCACCAATATATCCATCTTTCTCTTGTCTTCCCCGATATATCCTGTGTATTTCTTCCACTACTTTGATCTCTATTCTCCCGGAACCCCTTTTCGCACCAATATATCCATCTTTCTCTTATCCTTCCCCCCGATATATCCTGTGGATTGCTCTTCCTATTTGATCTCTATTCTCCGGAACGCCCTGCCGCACCAATATATCCATCTTTTTCTTATCCTTCCCCCGATATATCCTGTGTATTGCTCTTCCTACTTTGATCTCTATTCTCCCGGAACGCCCTGCGCCGTATATCCATCTTTCTCTTATCCTTCCCCCGATATATCTGTGTATTGTTCTTCCTACTTTGATCTCTATTCTCCCGGAACGCCTGCCTGTATATCCATCTTTCTCTTATCCTTCCCCGATATATGTATGGTTACTCTTCCTATTTGATCTCTATTCTCCGGAACGCCCTGCGCAATATATCCATCTTTTTCTTATCCTTCCCCCGATATATATCCTGTGTATTGCTCTTCCTACTTTGATCTCTATTCTCCCGGAACGCCTGCCGCACCAATATATCCATCTTTCTCTTATCCTTCCCCCGATATATCCTGTGTATTGTTCTTCCCTACTTTAATCTCTATTCTCCCGGAACGCCCTGCGCACCAATATATCCATCTTTCTCTTATCCTTCCCCCGATATATCCTGTGGATTGCTCTTCTTACTTTGATCTCTATTCTCCCGGAACGCCCTGCGCACCAATATATCCATCTTTTTCTTATCCTTCCCCCGATATATCCTGTGTATTGTTCTTCCTACTTTGATCTCTATTCTCCCGGAACGCCCTGCGCACCAATATATCCATCTTTCTCTTATCCTTCCCCCGATATATCCTGTGTATTGTTCTTCCTACTTTGATCTCTATTCTCCCGGAACGCCCTGCGCACCAATATATCCATCTTTCTCTTATCCTTCCCCCGATATATCCTGTGGATTGCTCTTCCTACTTTCACCTCTATTCTCCCGGAACGCCCTGCGCACCAATATATCCATCTTTCTCTTATCCTTCCCCCGATATATCCTGTGTATTGTTCTTCCTACTTTGATCTCTATTCTCCCGGAACGCCCTGCGCACCAATATATCCATCTTTCTCTTATCCTTCCCCCGATATATCCTGTGGATTGATCTTCCTACTTTGATCTCTATTCTCCCGGAACGCCCTGCGCACCAATATATCCATCTTTCTCTTATCCTTCCCCCGATATATCCTGTGTATTGTTCTTCCTACTTTGATCTCTATTCTCCCGGAACGCCCTGCGCACCAATATATCCATCTTTCTCTTATCCTTCCCCCGATATATCCTGTGGATTGCTCTTCCTACTTTGATCTCTATTCTCCGGAACGCCCTGCGCACCAATATATCCAACTTTTTCTTATCCTTCCCCCGATATATCCTGTGTATTGCTCTTCCTACTTTGATCTCTATTCTCCCGGAACGCCCTGCGCACCAATATATCCATCTTTCTCTTATCCTTCCCCCGATATATCCTGTGTATTGTTCTTCCTACTTTGATCTCTATTCTCCCGGAACGCCCTGCGCACCAATATATCCATCTTTCTCTTATCCTTCCCCCGATATATCCTGTGTATTGCTCTTCCTACTTTGATCTCTATTCTCCCGGAACGCCCTTCGCACCAATATATCCATCTTTTTCTCATCCTTCCCCCGATATATCCTGTGTATTGCTCTTCCTACTTTTATCTCTATTCTCCCGGAACGCCCTGCGCACCAATATATCCATCTTTCTCTTATCCTTCCCCCGATATATCCTGTGTATTGTTCTTCCTACTTTGATCTCTATTCTCCCGGAACGCCCTGCGCACCAATATATCCATCTTTCTCTTATCCTTCCCCCGATATATCCTGTGGATTGCTCTTCTTACTTTGATCTCTATTCTCCCGGAACGCCCTGCGCACCAATATATCAATCTTTTTCTTATCCTTCCCCCGATATATCCTGTGTATTGCTCTTCCTACTTTGATCTCTATTCTCCCGGAACGCCCTGCGCACCAATATATCCATCTTTCTCTTATCCTTCCCCCGATATATCCTGTGTATTGTTCTTCCTACTTTGATCTCTATTCTCCCGGAACGCCCTGCGCACCAATATATCCATCTTTCTCTTATCCTTCCCCCGATATATCCTATGTATTGCTCTTCCTACTTTGATCTCTATTCTCCCGGAACGCCCTGCGCACCAATATATCCATCTTTCTCTTATCCTTCCCCCGATATATCCTGTGTATTATTCTTCCTACTTTGATCTCTATTCTCCCGGAACGCCCTGCGCACCAATATATCCATCTTTCTCTTATCCTTCCCCCGATATATCCTGTGGATTGCTCTTCCTACTTTGATCTCTATTCTCCCGGAACGCCCTGCGCACCAATATATCCATCTTTCTTCATCCTTCCCCCGATATATCCTGTGGATTGCTCTTCCTATTTGATCTCTATTCTCCGGAACGCCCTGCGCACCAATATATCCATCTTTTTCTTATCCTTCCCCCGATATATCCTGTGTATTGCTCTTCCTACTTTGATCTCTATTCTCCCGGAACGCCCTGCGCACCAATATATCCATCTTTCTCTTATCCTTCCCCCGATATATCCTGTGTATTGTTCTTCCTACTTTGATCTCTATTCTCCCGGAACGCCCTGCGCACCAATATATCCATCTTTCTCTTATCCTTCCCCCGATATATCCTGTGGATTGCTCTTCCTATTTGATCTCTATTCTCCGGAACGCCCTGCGCACCAATATATCCATCTTTTTCTTATCCTTCCCCCGATATATCCTGTGTATTGCTCTTCCTACTTTGATCTCTATTCTCCCGGAACGCCCTGCGCACCAATATATCCATCTTTCTCTTATCCTTCCCCCGATATATCCTGTGTATTGTTCTTCCTACTTTAATCACTATTCTCCCGGAACGCCCTGCGCACCAATATATCCATCTTTCTCTTATCCTTCCCCCGATATATCCTGTGGATTGCTCTTCTTACTTTGATCTCTATTCTCCCGGAACGCCCTGCGCACCAATATATCCATCTTTTTCTTATCCTTCCCCCGATATATCCTGTGTATTGTTCTTCCTACTTTGATCTCTATTCTCCCGGAACGCCCTGCGCACCAATATATCCATCTTTCTCTTATCCTTCCCCCGATATATCCTGTGTATTGTTCTTCCTACTTTGATCTCTATTCTCCCGGAACGCCCTGCGCACCAATATATCCATCTTTCTCTTATCCCCCTTCCCCCGATATATCCTGTGGATTGCTCTTCCTACTTTCATCTCTATTCTCCCGGAACGCCCTGCGCACCAATATATCCATCTTTCTCTTATCCTTCCCCCGATATATCCTGTGTATTGTTCTTCCTACTTTGATCTCTATTCTCCCGGAACGCCCTGCGCACCAATATATCCATCTTTCTCTTATCCTTCCCCCGATATATCCTGTGGATTGATCTTCCTGCTGATCTCTATTCTCCCGGAACGCCCTGCGCACCAATATATCCATCTTTCTCTTATCCTTCCCCCGATATATCCTGTGTATTGTTCTTCCTACTTTGATCTCTATTCTCCCGGAACGCCCTGCGCACCAATATATCCATCTTTCTCTTATCCTTCCCCCGATATATCCTGTGGATTGCTCTTCCTACTTTGATCTCTATTCTCCGGAACGCCCTGCGCACCAATATATCCAACTTTTTCTTATCCTTCCCCCCCGATATATCCTGTGTATTGCTCTTCCTACTTTGATCTCCTATTCTCCCGGAACGCCCTGCGCACCAATATATCCATCTTTCTCTTATCCTTCCCCCGATATATCCTGTGTATTGTTCTTCCTACTTTGATCTCTATTCTCCCGGAACGCCTGCGCACCAATATATCCATCTTTCTCTTATCCAACTACGATATATCCTGTGTATTGCTCTTCCTACTTTGATCTCTATTCTCCCGGAACGCCCTTCGCACCAATATATCCATCTTTTCTCATCCTTCCCCCCGATATATCCTGTGTATTGCTCTTCCTACTTTTATCTCTATTCTCCCGGAACGCCCTGCGCACCAATATATCCATCTTTCTCTTATCCTTCCCCCGATATATCCTGTGTATTGTTCTTCCTACTTTGATCTCTATTCTCCCGGAACGCCCTGCGCACCAATATATCCATCTTTTCTTATCCTTCCCCCGATATATCCTGTGGATTGCTCTTCTTACTTTGATCTCTATTCTCCCGGAACGCCCTGCGCACCAATATATCAATCTTTTTCTTATCCTTCCCCCGATATATCCTGTGTATTGCTCTTCCCTACTTTGATCTCTATTCTCCCGGAACGCCCTGCGCACCAATATATCCATCTTTCTCTTATCCTTCCCCCGATATATCCTGTGTATTGTTCTTCCTACTTTGATCTCTATTCTCCCGGAACGCCCTGCGCACCAATATATCCATCTTTCTCTTATCGCTTCCCCCGATATATCCTGTGTATTGCTCTTCCTACTTTGATCTCTATTCTCCCGGAACGCCCTGCACACCAATATATCCATCTTTCTCTTATCCTTCCCCCGATATATCCTGTGTATTGTTCTTCCTACTTTGATCTATTCTCCCGGAACGCCCTGCGCACCAATATATCCATCTTTCTCTTATCCTTCCCCCGATATATCCTGTGGATGCTCTTCCTACTTTGATCTCTATTCTCCCGGAACGCCCTGCGCACCAATATATCCATCTTTCTCTTATCCTTCCCCCGATACATCCTGTGTATTGTTCTTCCTACTTTCATCTCTATTCTCCCGGAACGCCCTGCGCACCAATATATCCATCTTTCTCTTATCCTTCCCCCGATATATCCTGTGGATTGCTCTTCCTACTTCGATCTCTATTCTCCCGGAACGCCCTGCGCACCAATATATCCATATTTCTCTTATCCTCTCCCCCGATATATCCTGTGTATTGTTCTTCCTACTTAATCTCTATTCTCCTGGAACGCCTTGCGCACCAATATATCCATCTTTCTCTTATCCTTCCCGATATATCCTGTGTACGCTCTTCCTACTTTGATCTCTATTCTCCCGAACGCGTTGCGCACCAATATATCCATCTTTCTCTTGATCCTTCCTGATATCCCTGTGGATTGCTCTTTCCTACTTTGATCTCTATTCTCCCGGAACGCCCTGCGCACCAATATATCCATCTTTCTCTTATCCTTCCCCTGATATATCCTGTGTATTGTTCTTCCTACTTTAATCTCTATTCTCCTGAACACCTTGCGCACCAATATATCCATCTTTCTTTGTATCCTTCCCCCGATATGGCATCCTGTGTATTGCTCTTCCTACTTGATCTCTATTCTCCCGGAACGCCCAAGTACACCAATATATCCATCTTCTTTATCCTTCCCGATATATCCTGTGTATTGTTCTTCCTACTTTGATTCTATTCTCCCGAACGCCCTGCGCACCAATATATCCATCTTTCTCATCCTCCTTTCCCCGATATATCCTGTGGATTGCTCTTCCTACTTTGATCTCTATTCTCCCGAACGCCCCTGCGCACCAATATCCATCTTTTCTTATCCTTCCCCCGATATATCCTGTGTATTGTTCTTCCTACTTTGATCTCTATTCTCCCGGAACGCCCTGCGCACCAATATAATCCACTTTTCTTATCCTTCCCCTGATATATCCTGTGTATTGTTCTTCCTACTTTGATCTCTATTCTCCCGGAACGCCCTGCGCACCAATATATCCATCTTCTTCTTATCCTTCCCCCGATATATCCTGTGGATTGCTCTTCCTACTTTTGATCTCTATTCTCCCGGAACGCCCTACGCACCAATATATCCATCTTTCTCTTATCCTTCCCCCGATATATCCTGTGTATTGAGCCTTCCTACTTTGATCTCTATTCTCCTTGAACGCCCTGCGCACCAATATATCCATCTTTCTCTTATCCTTCCCCCGATATATCCTGTGGATTGCTCTTCCTATTTGATCTCTATTCTCCGGAACGCCCTGCGCACCAATATATCCATCTTTTTCTTATCCTTCCCCCGATATATCCTGTGTATTGCTCTTCCTACTTTGATCTCTATTCTCCCGAACGCCTGCGCACCAATATATCCATCTTTCTCTTATCCTTCCCCCGATATATCCTGTATTGTTCTTCCTACTTTGATCTCTATTCTCCCGGAACGCCCTGCGCACCAATATATCCATCTTTCTTATCCTTCCCCCGATATATCCTGATTGCTCTTCCTACTCGACTCTATTCTCCCGAACGCCCTGCGCACCAATATATCCATCTTTTTTCTCTCATCCTTCCCCCGATATATCCTGTGTATTGCCTTCCTACTTGATCTCTATTCTCCCGGAACGCCCTACGCACCAATATATCCATCTTTCTCTTATCCTTCCCCCCAATATATCCTGTGGATTGCTCTTCCTATTTGATTCTATTCTCCGGAAAGCCCTGTGCACCAATATATCCATCTTTTTCTTATCCTTCCCCCGATATATCCTGTGTATTGCTCTTCCTACTTTGATCTCTATTCTCTCCCGAACGCTCCTGCGCACCAATATATCCATCTTTCTCTTATCCTTCCCCGATATATCCTGTGTATTGTTCTTCCTACTTTGATCTCTATTCTCCCGGAACGCCCTGCGCACCAATATATCCTTCATCTTCTTATCCTTCCCCCGATATATCCTGTGTATTGCTCTTCCTACTTTGATCTCTATTCTCCCGGAACGCCCTGCGCACCAATATATCCATCTTTTTCTCATCCTTCCCCCTGATATATCCTGTGTATTGCTCTTCCTACTTTGATCTCTATTCTCCCGGAACGCCCTGCGCACCAATATATCCATCTTTCTCTCTTTTATCCTTCCCCGATATATCCTGTGTATTGTTCTTCCTACTTTGATCTCTATTCTCCCGGAACGCCCTGCGCACCAATATATCCATCTTTCTCTTATCCTTCCTGGGATATATCCTGTGGATTGCTCTTCTTACTTTGATCTCTATTCTCCCGGAACGCCTGTGCACCAATATATCCATCTTTTTCTTATCCTCTCCCCTGATATATCCTGTGTATTGTTCTTCCTACTAAGATCTCTATTCTCCCGGAACGCCCTGCGCACCAATATATCCATCTTCTTATCCTTCCCCCGATATATCCGTGTATTGTTCTTCCTACTTTGATCTCTATTCTCCCGAACGCCCTGCGCAACTCCCAATATATCCATCTTTCTCTGTCCTTCCCCCGATATATCCTGTGGATTGCTCTTCCTACTTTGATCTCCTGAACGCCTCTACGCAACAATATATCCATCTTTCTCTTATCCTTCCCCCGATATATCCTGTGTATTGTTCTTCCTACTTTGATCTTCTATCTCTCGGAACGCCCTGCGCACCAATATATCCATCTTTCTCCTTTATCCTTCCCCCGATATATCCTGTGTTCTTCCTACTTTGATTCTTATTCTCCCGAACGCCCTGCGCACCAATATATCCATCTTTCTCTTTATCCTTCCCCCCGATATATCCTGTGTATTGCTCTTCCTACTTTGATCTCTATTCTCCCGGAACGCCCTGCGCACCAATATATCCATCTTTTTCATCCTTCCCCCGATATATCCTGTGTATTGCTCTTCCTACTTTGATCTCTATTCTCCCGAACGCCCCGCGCACCAATATATCCATCTTTCTCTTATCCTTCGATATATCCTGTGTATTGTTCTTCCTACTTTGATCTCTATTCTCCCGGAACGCCCTGCGCAACCAAATATATCCATCTTTCTCTTATCCTTCCCCCCGATATATCCTGTGGATTGCTCTTCTACTTTGATCTCTATTCTCCCGGAACGCCCTTGCGCACCAATATATCCATCTTTTTCTTATCCTCTCCCCCGATATATCCTGTATTATGTTCTTCCTACTAAGATCTCTATTCTCCCGAACGCCCTGCGCACCAATATATCCATCTTCTTATCCTTCCCCCGATATATCCTGTGTATTGTTCTTCCTACTTTGATCTCTATTCTCCTGAACGCCCTGCGCACCAATATATCCATCTTTCTCTTATTCTTCCCCCGATATATCCTGTGGATTGCTCTTCCTACTTTGATCTCTATTCTCCCGGAACGCCCTACGCAACAATATATCCATCTTTCTCTTATCCTTCCCCCGATATATCCTGTGTATTGTTCTTCCTAATTTGATCTCTATTCCCCCGGAACGCCCTGCGCACCAATATATCCATCTTTCTCTTATCCTCTTTCCCCGATATATCCTGTGGATTGCTCTTCCTATTTGATCTCTATTCCTCCGAAATTCTGCGCACCAATATATCCATCTTTTTCTTATCCTTCCCCCGATATATCCTGTGTATTGCTCTTCCTACTTTGATTCTATTCTCCGGAACGCCCTGCGCACCAATATATCCATCTTCTTTCTTATCCTTCCCCCGATATATCCTGTGTATTGTTCTTCTTCCTACTTTAATCTCTATTCTCCCGGAACGCCCTGCGCACCAATATATCCATCTTCTTTATCCTTCCTCTGATATATCCTGTGTATTGCTCTTCCTACTTTGATCTCTATTCTCCGGAACGCCCTGCGCACCAATATATCCATCTTTTTCTCATCCTTCCCCCGATATATCCTGTATTGTTCTTCCTACTTTGATCTCTATTCTCCCGGAACGCCCTGCGCACCAATATATCCATCTTTCTTTATCCTTCCCCCGATATATCCTGTGTATTGTTCTTCCTACTTTGATCTCTATTCTCCCGAACGCCCTGCGAATTAACATATCCATCTTTTTCTTATCCTTCCCCCGATATATCCTTCGTGGATTGCTCTTCCTACTTTGATCTCTATTCTCCCGGAACGCCCTGCGCACCAATATATCCATCTTTTTCATCCTTCCCCCGATATATCCTGTGTATTGCTCTTCCTACTTTGATCTCTATTCTCCCGGAACGCCCTACGCACCAATATATCCATCTTTCTCTTATCCTTTCCCCAATATATCCTGTGGATTGCTCTTCCTATTTGATCTCTATTCTCCGGAACGCCCTGCGCACCAATATATCCATCTTTTTCTATCCTTCCCCCGATATATCCTGTGTATTGCTCTTCCTACTTTGATCTCTATTCTCCTTGAACGCCCTGCGCACCAATATATCCATCTTTCTTTTATCCTTCCCCCGATATATCCTGTGTATTGTTCTTCCTACTTTGATCTCTATTCTCCGGAACGCTCCCGCGCACCAATATATCCATCTTCTTATCCTTCCCCCGACATATCCTGTATTGCTCTTCCTACTTTGATCTCTATTTCCCGAACGCCCTGCGCACCAATATATCCATCTTTTTCATCCTCTTCCCGATATATCCTGTGTATTGCTCTTCCTACTTTGATCTCATTCTCCGGAACGCCCTGCGCACCAATATATCCATCTTCTTCTTATCCTTCGATATATCCTGTGTATTGTTCTTCCTACTTTGATCTCTATTCTCCCGGAACGCCCTGCGCACCAATATATCCATCTTTCTTGTATGCTTCCCCCGATATATCCTGTGGATTGCTCTTCTTACTTTGATCTCTATTCTCCCGGAACGCCCTGCGCACCAATATATCCATCTTTTTCTTATCCTTCCCCCGATATATCCTGTGTATTGTTCTTCCTACTAAGATCTCTATTCTCCCGGAACGCCATGCGCACCAATATATCCATCTTCTTCATCCTTCCCCTGATATATCCCGTGTACGTTCTTCCTACTTTGATCTCTATTCTCCCGGAACGCCCTGCGCACCAATATATCCATCTTCTTGAGTCCTTCCCCCGATATATCCTGTGGATTGCTCTTCCTACTTTGATCTCTATTCTCCCGGAACGCCCTACGCAACAATATATCCATCTTTCTCTTATCCTTCCCCCGATATATCCTGTGTATTGTTCTTCCTACTTTGATCTCTATTCCCCGGAACGCCCTGCGCACCAATATATCCATCTTTCTTATCCTTCCCCCGATATATCCTGTGGATTGCTCTTCCTATTTGATCTCTATTCTCCGGAACGCCCTGCGCACCAATATATCCATCTTTTCTTTATCCTTCCCCCGATATATCCTGTGTATTGCTCTTCCTACTTTGATCTCTATTCTCCCGAACGCCCTGCGCACCAATATATATCCATCTTCTATCCTTCCCCCGATATATCCTGTGTATTGTTCTTCCTACTTTAATCTCTATTCTCCCGGAACGCTCCCGCACCAATATATCCGGGGCATTCTTCTTATCCTTCCCCCGATATATCCTGTGTATTGCTCTTCCTACTTTGATCTCTATTCTCCCGGAACGCCCTGCGCACCAATATATCCATCTTTTTCATCCTTCCCCCGATATATCCTGTGTATTGTTCTTCCTACTTTGATCTCTATTCTCCCGGAACGCCCTGCGCACCAATATATCCATCTTCTATCCTTCCCCCGATATATCCTGTGTATTGTTCTTCCTACTTTGATCTCTATTCTCCCGGAACGCCCTGCGCACCAATATATCCATCTTCTTTATCCTTCCCCCGATATATCCCTTCTGTGGATTGCTCTTCTACTTTGATCTCTATTCTCCCGGAACGCCCTGTGCACCAATATATCCATCTTTTTATCCTTCCCCCGATATATCCCATGCTATTCTTCCTACTTTGATCTCTATTCTCCGGAACGCCCTGCGCACCAATATATCCATCTTTCTCTTATCCTTCCCCTGATATATCCTGTGTATTGTTCTTCCTACTTTGATCTCTATTCTCCCGAACGCCCTGCGCACCAATATATCCATCTTTTTCTCATCCTTCCCCCGATATATCCTGTGTATTGCTCTTCCTACTTTGATCTCTATTCTCCCGGAACGCCCTACGCACCAATATATCCATCTTTCTTATCCTTCCCCCAATATATCCTGTGGATTGCTCTTCCTATTTGATCTCTATTCTCCGGAACGCCCTGCGCACCAATATATCCATCTTTTTCTTTATCCTTCCCCCGATATATCCTGTGTATTGCTCTTCCTACTTTGATCTCTATTTCCCGGAACGCCCTGCGCACCAATATATCCATCTTTCTCTTTATCCTTCCCCTCTGATATATCCTGTGTATTGTTCTTCCTACTTTGACATTCTCCGGAACGCCCTGCGCACCAATATATCCATCTTTCTTTATCCTTCCCCTGATATATCCTGTGTATTGCTCTTCCTACTTTGATCTCTATTCTCCCGGAACGCCCTGCGCACCAATATATCCATCTTTTCTCATCCTTCCCGATATATCCTGTGTATTGCTCTTCCTACTTTGATTCTATTCTCCCGGAACGCCCTGCGCACCAATATATCCATCTTTCTCTTATCCTTCCCCCGATATATCCTGTGTATTGTTCTTCCTACTTTGATCTCTATTCTCCCGGAACGCCCTGCGCACCAATATATCCATCTTTCTCTTATGCTTCCCCCGATATATCCTGTGGATTGCTCTTCTTACTTTGATCTCTATTCTCCCGGAACGCCCTGCGCACCAATATATCCATCTTTTTCTTATCCTTCCCCCGATATATCCTGTGTATTGTTCTTCCTACTAAGATCTCTATTCTCCCGGAACGCCATGCGCACCAATATATCCATCTTTCTCTTATCCTTCCCCCGATATATCCTGTGTATTGTTCTTCCTACTTTGATCTCTATTCTCCCGGAACGCCCTGCGCACCAATATATCCATCTTTCTCTTTATCCTTCCCCCGATATATCCTGTGGATTGCTCTTCCTACTTTGATCTCTATTCTCCCGGAACGCCCTACGCAACAATATATCCATCTTTCTCTTATCCTTCCCCCCGATATATCCTGTGTATTGTTCTTCCTACTTTGATCTCTATTCCCCGGAACGCCCTGCGCACCAATATATCCATCTTTCTCTTATCCTTCTGGATATATCCTGTGGATTGCTCTTCCTATTTGATCTCTATTCTCCGGAACGCCCTGCGCACCAATATATCCATCTTTTTCTTATCCTTCCCCCGATATATCCTGTGTATTGCTCTTCCTACTTTGATCTCTATTTCGAACGCCCTGCGCACCAATATATCCATCTTTCTCTTATCCTTCCCCCGATATATCCTGTGTATTGTTCTTCCTACTTTAATCTCTATTCTCCCGAACGCCCTGCGCACCAATATATCCATCTTTCTCTTATCCTTCCCCCGATATCCTGTGTATTGCTCTTCCTACTTTGATCTCTATTCCTTGGAATGCCCTGCGCACCAATATATCCATCTTTTTCTCATCCTTCCCCCGATATATCCTGTGCATTGTTCTTCCTACTTTGATCTCTATTTCGAAACGCCCTGCGCACCAATATATCCATCTTTCTCTTATCCTTCCCCTGGATATATCCTGTGTATTGTTCTTCCTACTGATCTCTATTCTCCGGAACGCCCTGCGCACCAATATATCCATCTTTCTCTTATCCTTCCCCCGATATATCCTGTGGATTGCTCTCTTCTTACTTTGATCTCTATTCTCCCGGAACGCCCTGCGCACCAATATATCCATCTTTTTCTTATCCTTCCCCGATATATCCTGTGTATTATTCTTCCTACTTTGATCTTCATTCTCCCGAACGCCCTGCGCACCAATATATCCATCTTTCTCTTATCCTTCCCCCGATATATCCTGTGTATTGTTCTTCCTACTTTGATCTCTATTCTCCCGGAACGCCCTGCGCACCAATATATCCATCTTTCTCTTATCCTTCCCCTGATATATCCCGTAGATTGCTCTTCCTACTTTGATCTCTATTCTCCCGGAACGCCCCATGCACCAATATATCCATCTTTCTCTTATCCCTTCTCCTTCGATATATCCTGTGTATTGTTCTTCCTACTTGGTCTCTATTCTCCCGGAACGCCCTGCGCACCAATATATCCATCTTTCTCTTATCCTTCCCCCGATATATCCTGTGTATTGTTCTTCCTACTTTTGATCTCTATTCTCCCGAACGCCCTGCGCACCAATATATCCATCTTTCTTGTCCTTCCCCTGATATATCCTGTGTATTGTTCTTCCTACTTTGATCTCTATTCTCCCGGAACGCCCTGCGCACCAATATATCCATCTTCTCTTTATCCTTCCCCGATATATCCTGTGTATTGTTCTTCCTACTTTGATCTCTATTCTCCGGAGTCTCTGCGCACCAATATATCCATCTTCTTTATCCTCTGATATATCCTGTGGATTGCTCTTCCTACTTTGATCTCTATTCTCCCGGAACGCCCTACGCACCAATATATCCATCTTTCTTATCCTTCCCCCGATATATCCTGTGTATTGTTCTTCCTAATTTTCTGTCTCTATTCTCCCGGAACGCCCTGCGCACCAATATATCCATCTTTCTTATCCTTCCCCCGATATATCCTGTGGATTGCTCTTCCTATTTGATCTCTATTCTCCGGAACGCCCTGCGCACCAATATATCCATCTTTTTCTTATCCTTCCCCCGATATATCCTGTGGATTGCTCTTCCTACTTTGATCTCTATTCTCCCGGAACGCCTGCGCACCAATATATCCATCTTTCTCTTATCCTTCCCGATATATCCTGTGTATTGCTCTTCCTACTTTGATCTCTATTCTCCCGGAACGCCCTGCGCACCAATATATCCATCTTTTTCCTCATCCTTCCCCCGATATATCCTGTGTATTGCTCTTCCTACTTTGATCTCTATTCTCCCGGAACGCCCTACGCACCAATATATCCATCTTTCTCTTATCCTTCCCCCCGATATATCCTGTGTATTGTTCTACCTACTTTGATCTCTATTCTCCCGGAACGCCCTGCGCACCAATATATCCATCTTTCTCTTATCCTTCCCCCGATATATCCTGTGGATTGCTCTTCCTATTTGATCTCTATTCTCCGGAACGCCCTGCGCACCAATATATCCATCTTTTTCTTATCCTTCCCCCGATATATCCTGTGTATTGCTCTTCCTACTTTGATCTCTATTCTCCCGGAACGCCCTGCGCACCAATATATCCATCTTTCTCTTATCCTTCCCCCGATATATCCTGTGTATTGTTCTTCCTACTTTGATCTCTATTCTCCCGGAACGCCCTGCGCACCAATATATCCATCTTTCTCTTATCATTCCCCCGATATATCCTGTGTATTGCTCTTCCTAATTTGGATTCTATTCTCCCGGAACGCCCTGCGCACCAATATATCCATCTTTTTTCTCTCATCCTTCCCCCGATATATCCTGTGTATTGCTCTTCCTACTTTGATCTCTATTCTCCCGAACGCCCTGCGCACCAATATATCCATCTTTCTTATCCTTCCCCCGATATATCCTGTGTATTGTTCTTCCTACTTTGATCTCTATTCCTCCCGGAACGCCCTGCGCACCAATATATCCATCTTTCTTATCCTTCCCCGATATATCCCGTGGATTGCTCTTCCTATTTGATCTCTATCTTCCGAACGCCCTGCGCACCAATATATCCATCTTTTTCTTATCCTTCCCCCGATATATCCTGTGTATTGTTCTTCCTACTTAGATCTCTATTCTCCGGAACGCCCTGCGCACCAATATATCCATCTTTCTCTTATCCTTCCCCCGATATATCCTGTGTATTGTTCTTCCTACTTTGATCTCTATTCTCCTGAACGCCCTGCGCACCAATATATCCATCTTCTTATCCTTCCCCGATATATCCTGTGGATTGCTCTTCCTACTTTGATCTCTATTCTCCCGAACGCCCTACGCAACAATATATCCATCTTTTTCTTATCCTTCCCCCGATATATCCTGTGTATTGTTCTTCCTACTTAGATCTCTATTCTCCCGGAACGCCCTGCGCACCAATATATCCATCTTTCTCTTATCCTTCCCCCCGATATATCCTGTGTATTGTTCTTCCTACTTTGATCTCTATTCTCCCGAACGCCCTGCGCACCAATATATCCATCTTCTCTTATCCTTTCCCTGATATATATATCCTGTGGATTGCTCTTCCTACTTTGATCTCTATTCTCCCGGAACGCCCTACGCAACAATATATCCATCTTTTCTTTATCCTTCCCCCGATATATCCTGTGTATTGTTCTTCCTACTTTGATCTCTATTCTCCCGGAACGCCCTGCGCACCAATATATCCATCTTTTTCTTATCCTTCCCCCGATATATCCTGTGTATTGTTCTTCCTACTTAGATCTCTATTCTCCCGAAACGCCCTGCGCACCAATATATCCATCTTTCTCTTATCCTTCCCCCGATATATCCTGTGTATTGTTCTTCCTACTTTGATCTCTATTCTCCCCGGAACGCCCTGCGCACCAATATATCCATCTTTTCTTTATCCTTCCCGATATATCCTGTGTATTCTTCCTACTTTGATCTCTATTCTCCCGGAACGCCCTGCGCACCAATATATCCATCTTTCTCTTATCCTTCCCCCGATATATCCTGTGGATTGCTCTTCTTACTTTGATCTCTATTCTCCGGAACGCCCTGCGCACCAATATATCCATCTTTTTTCTTATCCTTCCCCCGATATATCCTGTGTATTGTTCTTCCTACTTAGATCTCTATTCTCCCGGAACGCCCTGCGCACCAATATATCCATCTTTCTCTTATCCTTCCCCCGATATATCCTGTGTATTGTTCTTCCTACTTTGATCTCTATTCTCCCGGAACGCCCTGCGCACCAATATATCCATCTTTCTCTTATCCTTCCCCCGATATATCCTGTGGATTGCTCTTCCTACTTTGATCTCTATTCTCCCGGAACGCCCTACGCAACAATATATCCATCTTCTCTTATCCTTCCCCGATATATCCTGTGTATTGTTCTTCCTACTTTGATCTCTATTCTCCCGGAACGCCCTGCGCACCAATATATCCATCTTTCTCTCTTTATCCTTCCCCCGATATATCCTGTGGATTGCTCTTCCTATTTGATCTCTATTCTCCGGAACGCCCTGCGCACCAATATATCCATCTTTTTCTTATCCTTCCCGATATATCCTGTGTATTGCTCTTCCTACTTTGATCTCTATTCTCCCGGAACGCCCTGCGCACCAATATATCCATCTTTCTCTTATCCTTCCCCCCGATATATTCTGTGTATTGTTCTTCCTACTTTAATCTCTATTCTCCCGGAACGCCCTGCGCACCAATATATCCATCTTTCTCTTATCCTTCCCCCGATATATCCTGTGTATTGCTCTTCCTACTTTGATGTCTATTCTCCCGGAACGCCCTGCGCACCAATATATCCATCTTTCTCTTATCCTTCCCCCGATATATCCTGTGGATTGCTCTTCCTACTTTGATCTCTATTCTCCCGGAACGCCCTGCGCACCAATATATCCATCTTTTTCTTATCCTACCCCCGATATATCCTGTGTATTGTTCTTCCTACTTTGATCTCTATTCTCCCGGAACGCCCTGCGCACCAATATATCCATCTTTCTCTTATCCTTCCCCCGATATATCCTGTGTATTGTTCTTCCTACTTTGATCTCTATTCTCCCGGAACGCCCTGCGCACCAATATATCCATCTTTCTCTTATCCTTCCCCCGATATATCCTGTGGATTGCTCTTCCTACTTTCATCTCTATTCTCCCGGAACGCCCTGCGCACCAATATATCCATCTTTCTCTTATCCTTCCCCCGATATATCCTGTGTATTGTTCTTCCTACTTTGATCTCTAATTCTCCCGGAACGCCCTGCGCACCAATATATCCATCTTTCTCTTATCCTTCCCCCGATATATCCTGTGGATTGATCTTCCTACTTTGATCTCTATTCTCCGGAACGCCCTGCGCACCAATATATCCATCTTTCTCTTATCCTTCCCCTGATATATCCTGTGTATTGTTCTTCCTACTTTGATCTCTATTCTCCCGGAACGCCCTGCGCACCAATATATCCATCTTTCTCTTATCCTTCCCCTGATATATCCTGTGGATTGCTCTTCCTACTTTGATCTCTCGCCCTCCGGAACGCCCGCGCACCAATATATCCAACTTTTTCTTATCCCTTCCCCCGATATATCCTGTGTATTGCTCTTCCTACTTTGATCTCTATTCTCCCGGAACGCCCTGCGCACCAATATATCCATCTTTCTCTTATCCTTCCCCCGATATATCCTGTGTATTTTTCTTCCTACTTTGATCTCTATTCTCCCGGAACGCCCTGCGCACCAATATATCCATCTTTCTCTTATCCTTCCCCTCTGATATATCCTGTGGATTGCTCTTCTGCATTGATCTCTATTCTCCCGGAACGCCCTGCGCACCAATATATCCATCTTTTTCTTATCTTCCCCCGATATATCCTGTGTATTGCTCTTCCTACTTTGATCTTATTCTCCCGGAACGCCCTGCGCACCAATATATCCATCTTTCTCTTATCCTTCCCCCGATATATCCTGTGTATTGTTCTTCCTACTTTGATCTCTATTCTCCCGAAACGCCCCGCGCACCAATATATCCATCTTTCTCATCCTTCCGATATCCTGTGTATTGCTCTTCCTACTTTGATCTCTATTCTCCCGGAACGCCCTGCGCACCAATATATCCATCTTTCTTTATCCTTCCCCTCTGATATATCCTGTGTATTGTTCTTCCTACTTTTGATCTCTATTCTCCCGAACGCCCTGCGCACCAATATATCCATCTTCTCTTATCCTTCCCCCGATATATCCTGTGGATTGCTCTTCCTACTTTGGATCTCTATTCTCCCGGAACGCCCCGTGCACCAATATATCCATCTTTCTCTTATCCTTCCCCCGATATATCCTGTGTATTGTTCTTCCTACTTTCATCTCTATTCTCCCGAACGCCCTGCGCACCAATATATCCATCTTTCTCTTATCCCTTCCCCCGATATATCCTGTGTATTGTTCTTCCTACTTTAATCTCTATTCTCCCCCGGAACGCCCTGCGCACCAATATATCCATCTTTCTCTTATCCTTCCCCCGATATATCCTGTGTATTGCTCTTCCCACTTTGATCTCTATTCTCCCGGAACGCCCTGCGCACCAATATATCCATCTTTCTCTTATCCTTCCCCCGATATATCCTGTGGATTGCTCTTCCTACTTTGATTCCCATTTCCCGGAACGCCCTGCGCACCAATATATCCATCTTTCTCTTATCCCTTTCCCCCGATATATCCTGTGTATTGCTCTTCCTACTTTGATCTCTATTCTCCCGGAACGCCCTGCGCACCAATATATCCATCTTTCTCTTATCCCTTCCCCCGATATATCCTGTGTATTGCTCTTCCTACTTTGATCTCTATTCTCCCGGAACGCCCTGCGCACCAATATATCCATCTTTCTCTTATCCTTCCCCCGATATATCCTGTGTATTGCTCTTCCTACTTTGATCTCTATTCTCCCGGAACGCCCTGCGCACCAATATATCCATCTTTCTCTTATCCTTCCCCCGATATATCCTGTGTATTGCTCCTCCTACTTTGATCTCTATTCTCCCGAACGCCCTGCGCACCAATATATCCATCTTTCTCTTATCCTTCCCCCGATATATCCTGTGTATTGCTCTTCCTACTTTGATCTTTATTTCCGGAACGCCCTGCGCACCAATATATCCATCTTTCTCTTTATCCTCCTCGATATATCCTGTGTATTGCTCTTCCTACTTTGATCTCTATTCTCCTGGAACGCTCCCTGCGCACCAATATATCCATCTTTCTCTTATGCTTCCCCCGATATATCCTGTGTATTGCTCTTCCTACTTTGATCTCTATTCTCCCGGAACGCCCTGCGCACCAATATATCCATCTTTCTCTTATCCTTCCCCCGATATATCCTGTGTATTGCTCTTCCTACTTTGATCTCTATTCTCCCGTAACGCCCTGCGCACCAATATATCCATCTTTTTCTTATCCTTCCCCCGATATATCCTGTGTATTGCTCTTCCTACTTTGATCTCTATTCTCCCGGAACGCCCTGCGCACCAATATATCCATCTTTCTCTTATCCTTCCCCCGATATATCCTGTGTATTGCTCTTCCTACTTTGATCTCTATTCTCCCGGAACGCCCTGCGCACCAATATATCCATCTTTCTCTTATCCTTCCCCCGATATATCCTGTGTATTGCTCTTCCTACTTTGATCTCTATTCTCCCGGAACGCCCTGCGCACCAATATATCCATCTTTTTCTTATCCTTTCTCCAACACCCCAAGTATCTTGATCATTTTTCTTGATCCTCCTATCATGTAACCCCCTGCAGACCAGTGGCAGTACTGCCTTGCTTAGGGTAAAATGATTATTAAAAATGTAATCTATTTGTTTACCGTGAGAATTTTAGATGTTCTTTGAATCAAAGTGGCTTCACTGTCTTTTCTATAAATATTTTCACGGCTTCTGACGGGTTTATTTCCCAAGTGACTCTCTCATGAATTTACAAGGGTGACTAGATTGACAATTAGGTCCTACTCTTTTACATCCAAAACATTCAAATGTAACCTCCTCTTCTACACAACAGTTACTTTTACTGCACTTGACGCCTGTGCATCTCCCTTTTGTATATTTGATTTCCCGTTAACTACAGTCTCCAAGAGTTTAAGCACAACACCAATTGCCATCATTTTCTTATGCCTTCGTCTATGAGTGAATCAAATTTGATTAAACTCGGACCACTCCTTCTATAACCTGATTTTTTCGATTGTCGATATTTATCGGTGGTACCTCGACCGAAAACCTAGCTAAGAACACTCGCAGATGCTTATAGTACAGCTGTGTAAATTTTCAAGAAAATTGGTTCAGCCGTTTCGGAGTCTATAGGTAACCGACACACACACACACACACATACACACACATATACAAAGTTTAATTTATAAATAAGTCTAGATGAGTGTTATGAAAATACAGCGCGATAAAAAACGGATTCAACAAGTATTTCGTAGACGATATGATTCATTCAGTCAGTTAAGTGCCATACGTGATACACGCTTGGGCGATCATGTCTCGAAAGAGACATGACTGACTGGCCAGAAGATTATCCCGCAGTAGGTTGCCATTGCTTTCTGCGGTAGACTGGTTGCCGACCAAGGCTATAGAACCCAATATGTCTTATTATTTAACCCATAACTGGAAGGAAGAGACGGATTAATACCTTTCCCAAGGGTATTTGCGCGTAAGTGACTACAATGGATTCAACTGGAATTCGAACTCGGCTCCCCGGCTTCTCGTTCCGACCCGATATCCACTGTACCACAACGCATAAATGTCAGTTTTTTAATGATAAGTTTAAATATTTCAACCAGATAATAGAATACAAATCAAGAAGTCCAGATCCTTCTAGGACGAGTGCTATTAAAAAATACCTCCCGACTAATTTGATAATCTTACAATCATTCCTCAAATTGGCAAATTATTATAATATTTATGTGCCAGATATGTACAAATTGCGAGACCCTCAAATAATTTACTTAAGAAAGGTACGAAATGGAATCGGTAGGCAAAATGTCAAAAAGCTTTTGAAATAATTAAAAAACTAGTAACGTCAGAGTTATCACTGACAACTTACGACCCGCAGCAACAAAAATTAGTAACGACTAACACAAGCGAATACCGCATAAGAACGGTAATAGGCCATAAACTGGGAGGTAGTACTGTGAAAGCAATCGCCCACGTTTCAAAGATTTTGACAAATACGGAAAAATACTACAATCAAATTGAAAATGAAACGCCTGCTATAATTTTTGCTGCAAAAAAAAATTCACAAGATAACAGTAGGAAATATTCCTATTGTGAACTGTTCACCACCCATTATTAAGCATATTGAGCTCTAAGAAGAGGATCCCCACTCATACTGCAAACAGACTATAGCGTTTGGCTACGATTTTATTTTAAGATGGAATTTCTATCGTCCAAAACATTGGGACACGCAGATGGCTTGTCCAGGTTGATATCAAAATGTAAAGAAGATTTTGAAGATACTGTGATTACTTTGCTAGAATCCGAAAGGAAAATTAAAAGCCTTGTGTGTAACAATATTAAAGAATTGCTAGTCACGACAGACCATATTAAATTTAATTCTAAAAGGATACATTTATTTAAAAAAGAATTAAGTCAAAATGGCGTAAAACTAAAATTAAACTAGTAACAATAATACAGCATTTTCTATTTGTGGTGGAGTGTGATATTTTTCTATTTGTGGTGGAGTGTAATATTTTCCTATTTGTGGTGGAGTGTGATATTTTCCTATTTGTGGTGGAGCGTGATATTTTCCTATTTGTGGTAGAGTGTGATATTTTCCTATTTGTGGTAGAGTGTGATATTTTTCTATTTGTGGTGGAGTGTGATATTTTTCTATTTGTTGGGGAGTGTGATATTTTCCTATTTGTGGTGGAGTGTGATATTTTTCTATTTGTGGTGGAGTGTGATATTTTCCTATTTGTGGTGGAGTGTGATATTTTTCTATTTGTGGGGGAGTGTGATATTTTCCTATTTGTGGTGGAGTGTGATATTTTTCTATTTGTGGGGGGAGTGTGATATTTTCCTATTTGTGGTGGAGTGTGATATTTTCCTATTTGTGGTGGAGTGTGATATTTTTCTATTTGTTGGGGAGTGTGATATTTTCCTATTTGTGGTGGAGTGTGATATTTTTCTATTTGTGGTGGAGTGTGATATTTTCCTATTTGTGGTGGAGTGTGATATTTTTCTATTTGTGGGGGAGTGTGATATTTTTCTATTTGTGGTGGAGTGTGATATTTTTAACACAGAAAGAGTTGTAATTAAGTTATCAATCCAAAAAACGGATTTTAAAAGAATTCCACATCCGGGAATCGTGAGGATGAAGTCTTTGATGAGAAGCTACGTTTATTGGCCAAAGTAGGACAAAGATGTTCAAAATACAGTTAGAAGATACAATTGTTGGAATTCAACAGTAAAATCACCAACTATAAATTACCTGGCATGACTGAGCATTGAGAAACCGCGGGAAAGATTACATATAAATTTTGCTGGACAACTAATGGTTATATTAATTAATTGTGGTCCAAAATTTAAGAAAATTGCTCGAGATGTTAAAGTGTAAGTGACTTAATACCGCGATAACGATTAAATTCTGACGCTGACATTTTGTAAAGTATGAAGTACCTGAGAGTGTAGTATTCGGTAATGGAACTCAATTTACTTCTATTGAGTTTTAAATTTTCTGCAAATCTACTCAGTTAAACTCTTGACAATGCCGACTTATCAGCCTAGATCAAATGGTCAATCTGAGTGGTTTGTTCACACCTTAAAAAGAACATTAAAAAAAGATAAAGGCTTGGAATCTGAAGAAACGTTAATACAAGAATTTTTGAGTGTATATCGTATGACGTCAAATGCAAACCTCACCACAAAAATGTCATCTACAGAGCTTCTGTTTCCTAGAAAAATAAGATCCATTTTCGATTACTGCCTGAGAATAAAAAGAAAATTCGAAAATTTGAAACTGCTAAAAGATCGGCGATAGCCATTTTAAAAAGCTTTAAGCCGGAAAGGAAAACTGTCACTAGGGGAAAAATATTCAACGCCTTAGTAATATGATATATATTAACCAAACTGTACATATAAATCAGGTTTAAATATGCACAGAATAAGAAATTAGTGCAATGTAGTTCCCCGATGGACATACTTTACGATACTTTTAAAATACCAATTCCAAAAACGAATATTTCGCACAGTGCAATGGTAAGCGAAAGCGTAATCCGAGTGAAACGTTGGATGTGGAACCTTATCAAAAAATGTCTCGACTAAAGAAAGTGTATATCTAAAAGGGGAGTGGAGAAAGAACACATTTCTTCAGAATAAGACTTGGGCTCGTCCGCGTAGCACAAATACTTACGCAGTGAATCGTCAGAAATACAGAATAATAAGTAGAAAGTGTATTCATGAGAGCTAACCGGAAACGAGCTTTATATCCTGACTACAGAATTCAGCAAGACTACGTCGGGCCAATCGACGTTATAGTTTTTGATAGTGTCATCTTCGATCAATGCGATGAAGGCATAAGAAAACGAAATATGGATTGGGAATAATTTTACAATATAAAATTAGAATTGAGAATTATTTTAGAAGTATTAAATATGAATTGAGAAGTATTTTACAAGAACGCAATATGGATCGAGAAATATTTTAAAAGTAGGAAAGATATACTGAGAAGTCTTTACAAGAACGAAATATCGATTAGGAATAATGCTACACGGAAAATTTCTAAGCGTAATTTCTAGACGTCGCACAGAAGCATGGGGCACTCAACAAGGATCGAACTCATAATTCAGTTGTAATTGACTTAGCGAGATTAGCTTGTTAATCATTACACAACGTCAAGGGGCCCAACGGGGATTTTCTAAGCACAGCTTAGTTTTGGGGTATATGAACTTCATTCTAGGTAGACTTGAGTTATCTCCCTTTAACCTTGTAAGTTACTTGTTCACCAGTGCTGTAGCCTGATATTGAACTCACAACTCTTTGGGTCATTTCCCGGGAATTAACCAGAAGAGGCACTACTACGCAAGGAATGAAGTTCATATACCCCAGTGATTGTAATAAAGGGTGCGGTTTGTAATTCCAAGCACCTGACGAAGGCCGGAGCGTACAACGGCCGAAACGTCGTACAAATTGCAACAAAGATGAGGACAGTAGTTAGAATAATGTAAATACTGTAGATACTAACTCATCTCAGAAATAAAGACAAATACGAATCGGAAATTATTTTACAAATATGAAATACGGATCACGAAGTATTTTACAAGAGCGAAATATGTATAAAGAAGTACTTTACAAATATTAAATATGGACCATTTTTATCCCTCACCGGGTGTCCCAAAACCTTCATCTTTTGGTTTCCTATCAAAGCCTTTATTTAGTTCTCATTTTTCATGTACCCTGTTTAGAATCAAAGTCCATCTTGATCGCCATTAGGCTTCATTAGTGACAATATTGTGCAACTTTCACTTTCACTTTCATAGTCGAACACAAAGACTGACAAAAAAAAACAACTAGTTTATCATCGATAAAAGTAATGATCGTAAAAGAACTGACACTCATACGATAAGGCTGGGCAGCTTTGTTTGATTTTATCTTTCACCTTATTTGGTTCATTAGTTAATCTTAGGTTTCTTTTTCAAAAACTGATGATCGATCATCTCGGTCCATCCACGTGTCCTTTAAAGAATATATATAAACGCAATTGTAATAATTTATATGAAAATGGAAATAACTTTAGTCAGACCTCGTCGAATCTCTTCAAACTAAATTTTTCAATTCCAAAATGTCAACAATAAAAAAAACAAGTTTTTCAAATATCAAAATTTAAATTCATATTGATTTTCATGATGAATAGTTCAGATTATTAATAATAACTCCAATTATAATACACACACATGTGTATGTGTATCTGCGAATAAAAATTATATATATATTCCGTTCAAGTACTTTCGGCTCGCACACCCATTATTAAGAGCCATACCCACAACAATACAGGGTTAATAAGTATATATATAGTCATCCGCAGACAGATCTGTTTTGCTGTGTCACGGCTCATCAGTACGGTTAAACATCTGACTGCTTTTAGCCAGGATTGAAACCGAACGAATCGGCATCAGTCGGCGATTCTACCTCTGAGCTATGGGCGCTCGGTAAAAGAAGGCAGACTTTTACCGCGTGATATACTAAGTACAGCCACGCTAGTAGCTGAGAGTGTTCTAAATCATTAGTGAATGAACAATGCGTAGATGCTAGTGTAGCTACTGCTTATACACGCGCACACACACACACACACACACACACACACATATATATATATATATATATATATATATATATATATATATATATATAAACAAAGATTTGTACCCGCAGAATAGATTAATATCTTTAAACACGATAGACGTCATAATTATCCCAACCCGAGAAACCTTTCGGCCAACACTTGTCAAGGGCTACGTTGTCTTTATTACAAAGGGTAAAAAATAGTGGACAAAAACAATGGATTATTTACAATACTGAGGGAAGATGGAACTCGTTTAAAAATAACGACTTGAATTCCAAAAACAAACAGAAATCGGACATCAATATCTCGAAGAAATTTTACTTCAAACCCAACAGAAGCAAAGAAAACTGCTTGAACTGGCAAACAGGAGACATATTAGTGAAAACGAAAATGCGTTCTCATAAAACACTATCTGGGGTGCAATAGACATTTTTACATATTCTCCAGACGGGGATATATCTTTCGCCTCGTATTTTAGAAGATTCGAGGATTTATACGAGATAGGTTACATAAATTGTTTAGACTCTAATAAATTTCGCCTTCTTCTTCGAAAACTGGACACTACAGAGCACACCAAATTTTACCCCGTAAAACAAGCAAATTAAACATTTACTGAAGCGGTTAAACTTCTCACACAACATTTTAATCCTAAAACTACCCTCTTTCATAAGAGAGAGAAGTGTATGAATTTAACCAGAAAGGATAATGAAAATTACATTCCATTCGCGTCGGTCGTGGACAAGCATTTCAACGATTTCAAACTGTTAGAATTGAGTGCGAATAATTTGAAGTGTCTGATATTTTTTCAGGAACTCGTTTCAGCCAAAGACGCTAAAATTAGACGTAGACTTCTGAATAAATGGGAAAATGAGCTAAACCTTACTCTCGAACAAATAGCGGAAGACTGTCAGAGATTCGTAAGCGTACGCCAAGATTCGAAAAATACCGAGGAATCTGGCATAACTTACATAAGAAAAGTACGCCAAAAGAAAAAACAATTTAATTATCCATCTAAGTCAAACCAATCCAAAAAGAAACAAAACAACTCGGTTGTGGGTCAGTACATTGATATAAGGACTGCCCTTACCGGATTAAAAAGTGCCTAAATTGTAGCCGTGTCGCGCAAAAGTTCTCACATTGTCAAGCGAGGAAAAAAGGTTAATAACTGCGTAAAAAAATCAGATGAACAAGACAGGTTAAACATTAGAAAGTACGTGCAAATACAAATCCTAAATAAAAATATTAAATTGCAGTTGGATTCTGGTTCAGATTTAACAATCATAAATCTATATACTTGGAAAAAGTTGGGAAAACCAACCTTGCTAAAAGCCAATTAAATGGCCAGGTCCGTGACAGAGGAGAAAATCAAGTTTAAAGGAGAACTTATCAGTAATGTAACTTATCAAGGAAGGGCGTTAAAACTAAAAACATTCGAATATAGAATATTTATTCGGCACCGATTGGATGGAGAAATTTATGTTGTAGGACATGCCAATTAATTCATCTTGCCAAAAATTCGAAAACCTGACCACCGAGGCAATATAACAAAAGTTTTAAAAGATACTCTTCCGGAAGATTTTTTTTTCTGAGGGCCTTGGTCGGTGTAATAAGATGACGGCAAAATTCAAGTTAAAAGGGAAAAAACAAAAAAAAGCATAATGTGGCCTCAGGGTTGCCCACCGGAGGTTCATGAAAGGACGCCCGTCCATGCGCGATATGGCACTACAGGAACCCCGATATTATTCAACTGTTGATCAGAGCAGCCTCTCAAGACGCTACGCAAGAGTTCGGGCTCCAAACTACCAGTCGGAAGCAGCAACCAGGAAACCGCCAACCCGGTACCATCAGAATGGAGAGACATTGCCACCACACTCACTAACAGCAAAGAGCTTCCAATTGAACTACCACTAAGACCGAAGGAGGAGGTGGTAGGACCGGGAACCCCTTCCTAAACAAAAAAAACAAGGTGATCACCTCTACTCATGTTCAATAGAAGGGAGTGGTGTGTGAAACCGGGCGATAGTAGGTACTATCAACTCCAATTTGGCGGAAAAAAAAGAAAAAGTGGTGAGTTAACTAAGTTTTAACTTAGTTAACGTCCAAAGAAATTTCTTTGAAAATTACAAAAACACTCGTTCAAATGAACCATAGAATCAAGCAAAAAATAGTAAAAAAAAAAGATACATAACTTTAGCGAGTTTCAAAAAATAAATAAATCTTTCCAACCTAGCTTACCCCACTCACCTTTACAAGCCATTTGGTAAAATAAACTTATTTTGCCATTTTGGTCATATATGACTGCGAGTGGTAGCTGTTAGCGGAAATAGCCCTGAGAGCTTAGTAAAAAAAAAAAAATGAAGAAAAAAAAGTGGAATAAATAATAACAATAACATAGAGCTTAAAACGTGCTATTTTGTAGTAGTTAGGACATGCATTTTTATAGTTAAGACTGCGCGAGTTTTTGCTAGTTGGTTTTTGATATAGAGAGGTAGTAAATGTGTATTGTTTCTGTCTATTAAAATGTCAAGGAAAGTGATTTTGTTATCTTTGTTAAGTTCTCATGTAAACATGAAGACAGAGTTATTTTTTAAGTTTTTGGAGTTAGTATTTCTTCCATATTTTAAACTAATATAAGAATATCACCTACATATCGTACATAGATGGAGGGTTTTTTAGTGGTGCTAAATATATTATTTTCTAGGTTGGCCATGTAGAAGTTGCTGAACGTTTGAGTCAGAACTGAGCCCATTAAAACATCGTCCCTTTGCATGTATATATTATCTCTGTGATCATAGAATGGGACTTCGATAGTACAGGTTAAAAGTAGTTTTTTAGTAATTTAGGTTTAGTTTTCGGTGGGAGCAGAGAATTATTATTATACATATTTTTTATAATAATGTCAATGGTTTTTAATATTTGCATAAGTTTAAGATGTGATTTAATGCTGTAATTGTTAGGTATGTATGGCGTAGTTTATTGGTTAAACGTTTTAGTTTGTTGGTATATAGGAGTTAATATTTGTGATATATTAGAGCGAAGTGGAAAGTTAGGCTTGTGTGTTTTGATAGAACCATAAATGTATCCTGGTTCATAGTCTCCAATTATTTTGGTAAGTTTTATATTGTCTTGCTCCGCATTGTTAGCCGGGATTAACTTATTAATTTTTGCTGTTAACTGATTGGTAGGGTATTGGTAAGTTTTTTTTAATTTACTGTGATCATCAAGTAAATATTCTATTTTTTGAATTGTAGTCAGACTTGTTTAAAACAACAAAGATGTTAGATTTATCAGCTTTCTTAATTACTATTTTTGGCTGGTTTCCTAATTCTTTTGTAGCAATCTTCAGTGAAATATTTATGAGTTTAGAAGAATATATTCTTTTACCGTGGCTGTCTTTTACAGATTCTGCCTTAAGTAGATTACGGAGTTCTGGTTCTATAGTAATTGAATGCTGTTCTTAGAGTTTAATTATATTTTGATTTAGTGTCTCAATCTCAACTTTTTTATGTAGTCCATTATATTCTTTGTATATATGGCAATTAGGTCCGAGGTTAAGTAGTCATTTTTGGGTGTCTGTTAATTCATAATCAGTAATGTTTATAAATCTTTCAAAACTATTCAGAAGGTATATAGTTCCTTTATATATTGTACTGAGTTTTCTTTGAATTTTTAAACCATGTTTACATTCTGATCTGTTAGTAATTTTCTTTAGTCTATTTAGAATTTGTTTATGTTGTTCAGATTTAGTAGTTACTTTTAATGTGTTATATATATATATATATATATATATATATATATATATATATATATATATATTTCTTACTTCCTTTTGTTGTTGGTTAGGTTATCATTAGATACTTCAATCTGCCTTTTCACGAGGCTACGGTTAAATTGCCAGTTGATGTTGCGAAGATGAGCTCCTGGATTATATAATTCAAAATGTGTGTACTTAGGAAGCAAATTTCTTTTAGGCATGTCAGATTAAATATATTGCAAACATTGTGTTTGCTTATTTTTAATAAAATCCGTTCATACTCACGAATAATCTTTCGCGTATTATAATTGAAAGATGGTAGAAATGCGCTGTAACTTTGTCAGTTGATTTTATTATTCATTTCCTGATGTTCCAAAGTACTTTCAATCTTCTTCAAGGGTGTAAAATGTGGTAACAAAAATAACCGCAAAACTGTGTTGCTAAAAATTACTGTATATTTTCTTCTTGCTTGAAATGTAACGGTTGACAAATTGGTTAGCATTCATTACAACGCGAAAATTATCCACAATTAATTTTTTTTAATGTTGTAATGCCATGGTCATGCACGTGTTAAAGGTTAGCAGTAGAAGGGGTTGTGTGCTATGTTGTTCCCGGACATGAGTGAGTTGCTGGGTGGAGAAGCAGAAATTGTGTCCGGGTGTAACCATGCCGGCAGGTTCTTCCTGGGATCGTGCAGTCGTGGATGATGGTGTTCTGGAATATTTGGGTAACTTCTCCTAATTTTGAAAATTGCGCGTTTAAAAAGATCCCAGTTACATGAGCATTTTAAAAAAACGGTAAAATCAATTATTGTAAATCGCCTGAAGACGCCGAAAGGTAGAAACCTAGGTCGCGAAATAACTCGTCTCCAAATATATATATATATATATATATATATATATATTTGGGGACGAGTTATTTCGCAACCTAGGTTTGTATAATATAACTCGTATCCATATATATATATATATATATATATATATATATATATATAGGAAAGAATATTAATAAAAAGTTTAGAATTTAAAAATGTACTTTTTTAAACAGTATTTGTTTATTTTATTTTTATTATATTTTATATTTCAGACCGTCCTCGGTCCTTCATCAGAAACAAGTGATTTTTAAATTTGAATTAGAAATGTATTTCACGATAGCGTCCGAATATTTATATAATATATATATATATATATATATATATATATATATATATATATATATATATATATAATGAGCCAGACGGACCTACCTAGTTTTCACCTGAATGGATCGTCAGGGAGAGCTGACTAACGAGGAAACGAAAAAAAGACATATAAGGAGGGAAATAACACAACCCACGTGACCAACGTTCATGTACTAAGCTCTTCTTTTTCAAAAGCATTTTTCTTCTTTCGATAGTTTTCGAGGAAGGTTTTTCGACACGAGTATAATTTTTACAATCTCACTCATATATATGCAAACTGTGTTCAGTCGTTTAATCATTTGTTCACCCATTTGTATATTCAGTTACATTAAACTCGTCGAAACTAGCATTGTTTTTTTTTTTAAATTATCCTAGTTTTAAAAAATGTTCTTCCGGAATATCGACTACTAAAGGATATATGAACAATAAGAAAAACTGGTTGATCATTTAGTTAATCAATTAAGATCGTTTAAAGGAGAAACAGATAAATGAAATAATACTTATACGAAGAAAAATTCATGTTTACGTTATGATTGTAGTAAAAATAACAAAATTCATAAAATTAAAAAACACGTTACGTTTTCAAGAGCTTCAGAAAACTCATCATTCTTGTTGTGATTTCAACCGCATCTATAACTATTATTATTATTATTATGTCATTTTTCATCATATTTCGATTTCTGCTTTGGTCTCACTACCAACCAAGTCTGCGGGGAGACCTAAGGCAGGTAGTGGCGTGTTGTTATGACTCCATTTCATGTTTTTCTATCTTCCCTATCATCCTCAGCATTACATAGATAAAGTTTTCCTTAGTGTGTGGGCTGTACTTAATAAGACAATTTTTTGTATGTCTCTTAAGCTGGGGTTTCCAGGGATTCTTTCAATGTGTTGTTTTGTTCCATTTTTTATCATTCCAAGTGCACCTATTATCACTGGCACAACTCTTGTTTTCAATTTCCACATTTTTTCTATTTCAATTTCCAGGTCTTTATATTTTGACAGTTTTTCAAATTCCTTGATTGCTATGTTACAATCCGCTGGACAAGCCATATCAATTAATAGACAAGTTTTCTCCTTCTGGTTTTTAACAATAATGTCTGGCCTGTTTGCTTCAATTTTTCTGTCTGTGTAGATGGTGTAATCCCATAGAATGGTTACATCTTCTATTTCTGTAACCGGTGCTGGATGATGTTCATACCAGTGTTTGTTTACAGCTTTTCCATAATGTTTGCACATTGTCCAATGCAAATATTGCCCAACTCTATCGTGGCGATTTTTATATTCGTTTGGGGCAAGCACAGAACAGCCTGAGATTAGGTGGTCTATTGTTTCTTGGTGTTTATCACAAAACCTGCATTTTGGATCCATATTATTATGCATAATATTTGCCTGAAAGTTTCTCGTGAAAAGACTTTGGTCTTGTGCTGCAAGTATAAATCCTTCAGTTTCAGACTTTAATCCAGATGCACGTAACCATCGATGAGTATTAACTTTGTCAACATTGGATTTATTGGCACGTACTGGATATTGGCCATGCAGAGGTTTGTCTTGCCAGCGCTGTTTCATCTTTTCAAGAGCGTTATCTTTGGCTTTCATTTTCATATTTTTTGCCGCAATAGTTGGTTCTTGGCTTCTGTTTTGCTTTTCTACAGAATCTACTAACTGTAAATCTTGTTTGTATTTACTGCCTTCTTTTATTATTGAATATTATTATTATTATTATTATTATTATTATTGTTGTTGTTATTATTATGTCATTTTTCATCATATTTCAATTTCTGCTATGGTCGCACTACCTACCAAGTCTGCGGGAAGACCTAAGGCTGGTCGTGGTGTGTCGTTATAGCTCCATTTCATGTTTTTTTTTCTATTTCTCCTATCATCTCTAGTGTTACATAGACAAAGTTCTCCTTAGTGTGTTGACTGTACTTAACAAGACATTTTTTGTATATCTCTTAAGCTGGGGTTTCCAGGGATTCTTTCAATGCGTTGTTTTGTTCCATTTTTTTTTTCATTATTATTTTTATTATTATTATTATTATTATTATTATTATTATTATTTAAAAAACAGAAAAAGTTACTTAACTGTGATTCTTCATAACAAACCTTTTTTCCGACTTCGAAGTTTCGTAGTAGAAAGGGAGCATTTATTAATATGTTTCTAATTTTTTAATTCATGATTTCCGCATATTTTTTTATTTCATTATGGAAACGTGCACGTTCAGGAGTTTTCTATTTGCTTACGTGTTCTTTCATGAATATACAGTTTTCCAATTATATTTTTTTTTCCAAATTATAAAATTTCTTCAAATTTTTTTATGTTGTATTTTTATATTAGTATTTTTATATTAGTATTTAAGTAACAAAGTAAATATTTGTTAACATCTCGGTATCGACCAATAATCTCATTTTTCTTATTTAATAATTCACTTTAATTATTAAAAGTTATTACATATATGCTTTTGTATGTTTATATTGTGTTGGATGCCTCCATATCACCGTGACATTTCCTTCTCTTAGCAACAGTAGTCAGACATGCTAATTATAGAATGGAACTGTAAAAATCAGCAGATATTGGGCGAACCAACGGATCATAACACGAAGGTTCGAAAATTCTAACTACAAGGTTGGACTACAACAACCAATCAGAAGGCGGAATGATAGCCAAAAAAATAGCGACCATGAGGGAAAATAATATATAAGCAGCTGCAGAAATGAGTTGAAACCGTACAGACGTCATCACAATCTACGTAAGAAGATAATTGGCAGAATGAAAAGCCAGTAATACTATGTATTACGACTACATAATGGGTCGAGGCATATAAAAATCGGAGAAGACGTATATCTTCTACCCATGACTAATGAAATAAGTTTATCTTCAGAAATTGTCAGCAACTCCGGAGACAACCAACTCAAACATCTTCCATATAAAAATGTCAAGGAGAAATTTTTGGAGTCACATGAAAAAGGAATGAAAGCTCTAAGATAGAATTATATTAAGAACTAGCAGGATAGCCCGGTGTGACTCGGGTGTAATGAAATCTTTAAAACTAATCCATGGTCCTGGAGCTCAGACTCTTTGGACGTTGGCACGAAAGACTAAAAAGCAATAGTTGTTTCCAGATAAAGCGAAACCGTAGACTGAAAGACAAAAATGAATGGATGTAAGTCAAATTTTGATTTCCTGATATCGATATCAAATAAGGTTTTTCGTCGTAAACTGAATTTTGAAGGCTAAATAAGTCCTCTGAGTAAATGGTATCATGGCTGAGACTAAGAACTACAATTATGCGTACTTAGAGCCAAACCCGAAGCAAAAACTAAAATAAAAGGGCTGAAAAAAATACAGACATACAGGCAGATAAACAGATACACACACAAACATCTTGCCTTTTATATATAGAGATATTATCGATTTTCTGCACTATTGTAAGAACTGCAACCTTGAAACTTCTGAATATCGTTTCTCTTGTCTTTGTCTATTAGTGTATCAAATTTGATTAAAATCGGACCACTCCTTCTATAACCCAATTTTTTCGATTATCGATTTTCGATATTTATCGAGGGTACCTCGATACAAAACCTAGCTAAGAACACTCTCAGATGTTTATAGCACAACTGTGTAAATTTTCAAAAAAATCGGTTCAGCCGTTTCGGAGTCTATAGCTAACGAACACACACACACACAGGGGCAAAGTTTCGTTTATAAGTTTAGATAATTCTGAAAGAACAAAAAAGAATTAAAGGATAAGAATTCCAATGCAGATAAATTCACATTCCCCATTTTCAAAATGTTCCACTATACATCTAGATCATAGTTTCCCAACATCGTTGCTGCAATTACCCCAAAATACATGTATAAATATCCTGCAGACGAGAGATCCAAAAGGTGTCTAGACTACACTTGGTCTCAAACAAAAAGGTTCCATGCTTTATTCATCCTGAGTATGAAAAATTCTTCTTTTGCTGGATAGTCCTCATCAGGAATGATATCTTCACTCACAAGATGTGGATTTCTTACCCAATCATTGTTGTAATTATTCAAGTTTGGAAAGTACTTACATAAGTTTTCCAAGAGGCCATTTAGGTGATCACTGATGTCTGTCTTCATGTGGTGGCGGATGTCTTCAGAATTAACTTTATCAAGGAAGGCATCTAATGAAGAAAATGTCAAAAATTCCCTTTCCAATACATCTGGTCCATAGTTCCAATTTCCTACAAAATAAAGCAATATTGTCCAGAAGTTCCCAAACCAAAATATGGGTTCATTGCCCCACTGGGGTAATTTACTCCGGGGTTGGGAATCATGGATCTAGATAATCACAAAGTATTAAATGCATGCATCATAATATGAATATATTAGAGTCTCCACGAACTGTTATGATATATTTGTTCATTCAGCATTTCTAGATGGTATAACTAGACTTCCATTTGATCATCTACCCAGGTATGGGTTACCTATTTCTGCGTTGTTTTCTGCTGTTGTTCACTTATTATGAGATGAATCTAGCTGTAGATGACTTCTACGAGATTCTTGTATTCTTTATTTTTCTTTTTGTGTTGCGGGTCAATGAAGATACTTGTTTACAGTCCAAGGAAGACAACCCTGGTTATGTTCGTTTTTAAATCCGTAAGATATATATATATATATATATATATATATATATGAGATTGACGTGTCACATTGCCTTACAAGTTTTTGAATCAGAAAGAGTAAAAAGGTTCAGAGAATCAAGAGAAACGAGGAAAGAAGTAGCTGCCAGACCAAGTGGCATTTCGTTGAATACATTTTCGTGCACGGCTTGTGGTCACGCCTGCAAGTCATTGGAAAAGCTCAGGTCCCATGAAAGACATAAACACCGAAACTGGAATTAGTTTTTGAGATGCTCATACGTTGAAATCGACTGGAGAGGCCATCATATATATATATATATATATATATATATATATATATATATATATATAAACCTATGTCGATGAAAAAAATATCATAAACAAAAAAATCAACTGTGCAAATTACCCAATTTAAAAAGGAACACTTAATAAAACGTTCCTAGTCATGTAGCCAATGGCCACATCAAACTATTTTTAACAAAAATAACCATGACGAAATACGAAGTAAACGTATTAAAAATTTCGTATTTTGCATAAAACATGAAAAATAATTAAAATATAACAAAATAGAAATTTATTCTTCGTATTGTACAAAAATTTGAAGAAAAAAATTAACCTAGTCTTAACTAATAACATTTCTTCACAGAAAGCAACTTTGCAAAAGTCTAATGTAGTATACCAGTTCTCATGTCGTTTGGATAAATCTGTCGATAATAAAATTATTAAAATATACTTTTTCATAGCCCATTTCCCTCGAGAACTCCGACCTTCTCGTCTCTCCGACACAATACGAAGCCGCCCTTTTTAAAATTATCAGAATGTGGTCGACAATGCATCATTACTCGGCCATTCCATATACAAAAACAGCTTAAAATCTTATAAGCCCTTTACCTCAAACAACGGCAAGCTTCTTCTTCTTTCATGTGTCATGTTCTTTCAAGAAATAGCCCTCCACATTTTTCTGTCTCTTGTAGCTCTTAATACATTTTGTCTTCACATTTCTCCCAAACCTTGCTCTACCATCTACGTGTTTAAGCCAATCACGCACTGCTTTCCCCCGTCTTTCTTTTCACAATTTGCCCTGTAAGTATCAGATTCTCTCAGCCTTCTTTCTTCATTACCTATTCCAAAAACTTCGGCTGTCTCTTCCTGATGTTAAGCATAAGTTTACTTTTTGTTTCCATTCTCTCCAAAATTTAGTCTTTGCTCACATATTATGTCCATGGTATCCTCAACATCCTTCTGTAGAACTACATTTCTGTTGCTTCGAGTCTTTCCTTCATCTTTGAGGAGGTTGCCCAGCATTAGTTATTATATAAGAGGACAGATATCACGTAATAGCACAGTATACTGTTTATTGTTTTGTTATGTTTTTTGTTTTTTGTTTTTTTTGTTTTTTTGTTTTGTTTTGTTTTGTTTTGTTGTTGTCTTCAATAAAAATGTCCTACCTCTCCATATTCTACTCAGCATTTGGAATGGGTTCTTGGCCATCACAATACGCTTCTCAGTATTTCACTTTTTGTATTCTGTTAGAACATTCCAAGTTATTTAAATCTCTGTACCTGCTTGATTCTAGTATCCCAAACATGTAATTGGCATTTTTAGTTACTCTTGCTGCCACGCATTCACTTATGCGCAAATACTCTTCCCTCAAGTTATGGATTAAATAACCGGACAGATTGAGTTCTATAGCCTTGGTCGGCAACCAGTCTACAGCAGAAAATAATGGCAACCTACTGCGGGATAATCTTCTGCCCAGCCAGTCGTGTATCACGTATGGCACTTAACTGACTGACTGAATATAATAGTTAGAATCATGATTAAGGTTTCTACTGGGCATAAAGTAGGGGATCAGTTTCATATTGTTATGAAGTAATAAACTGATCCCCTACTAGTTACTACTTAATAATATAATACATCACTTCTCCCTCTAGCTATGACTCAAATAATAGAACAGACTGGGTTATATAGCTTTGGCTGGCAACCGCAAAAAGTAATGGCAACCAACTGCAGGATAATCTTCTGTCCAGTCTGTCAGGTCTCTTTCGAGACATGATCGCCCAATGCGTGTATCACGTTTAGCACTTAACTACTGATGACCATGCACTTAGTTTTCTTGTAGTTTCTGTTTTGTCCTTTCTTCTCGCTTTCCTTTGCTACCTTCTGTAGGAGATCTTTTAGTTTCCTTTCCGTGTCTGCTATCAGCACTGTGTCATCTAATATTGTTAAAATTGTGACTGCCAATGTCAAATCCTGGCAGGACTTTTAGTTCCCTCAGAATTGACTTGCAGTACCACTAATAAAAATATGCTTCTTTTCAGGCACTAAAATCTCTTCAACAGTCAAAGCACATGACCCATATTCATTGCCAACTCATATTTATTTGAAAAGAAAATTTGGGATATATCCTCATTCACTGAAATAATATATACAAGACTAAGTAAAAAATTATCAACATGTTTGCCATAACATATGTTTAGGTTTATTACACATCCTTCCTCACATGCGTGCTTAGTTGAGATAAAGAAAATCATAGACCACCCCGAATCTATGTTAGAATTTTTGAATCGATAGATCAATTACAACTGAGTAGTGAGTCGGATTTTCTTTGGGTGCTCCACACTCGTCCTTTTGCTACATCTAAGCCACGTTTAGAAAATTATTGGTTCAGGGTGATTTTCATCCCAATATCCAGTCCGTGGTGCCCAATAACATTGGCTTATCTTCCAGTGAATATACAAGCCAATATTATTGTGTTGATAGTTGTATTCGTTCTATGTCAAGATAGGGACACCAAACACAATTAATGCCAGCATTTTGTACTCATTATCTGCACTATTTTATTATATTTTCCTGATAATTCCTGGCAAACAGACTTTGGTCCCATGCAGCCAGTATAAATGCTTCCGTCTCTGCTTTTAGTCCAGCACAATTCAGCCACTGATGAGATTTGATTTCTAAGCGCGAACTTAACATGTAGTGGATTTTTTCGTAGGCGCTTTTAGAATTTTTAATGCTTAGACTTTAGCGTCCTTTTCGTGGTTTTAGCTCTCGATTTGATAGTGGAGAAGTTTTTATCTATTTCTTTTACTGTGAGGTTAGGTTTCTTCGAGAATAGATTTGTCATAAATGTTTTATTAATATTATTATTATTGAGTGAGATAACAGCACATTAAATAAAAACCCGCTCACCATATCCAACACATTATGCTGTAATGCATATGCCTGGTATGCTTTTATCCTGGGTGTCTTTATGGGTATACTGGGCTTCGTTACTCTGCGTGCTGTTTCATGTATAGGGGGCACCAGTGAGCTAAGTTCATCGGAGCAGAAGCCTTGAAAGTATTTGTAGAAAATTATCTTTCATTGTTCTATTTGTGAGGATTGTAAAGCCTCATAAAATTGTTACGGGTCCTATATCTGTAACTGGATGTGGGTGATGTTCATATCAGTTTCTTGCAATTTCCTTCCCGTAAAAGTTGAATATTTTCCAATTTGGGCCGCTCTATCATGCCGAGTTTTATATTTAGTGGGTGCTAACACTGTGCAACCTATTACAAGATGGTCAATTGCTTCTTGATATTTATCACAGAACCTGAATTTCACGTTGTTTCTATTATTATTATGTCACTTTTCATCATATTTCGATTTCTGCTAGGGTCACACTACCAACCAAGTCTGCGGGAAGACCTAAGGCAGGTAGTGTCGTGTTGTTATGGCTCCATTTCATGTTTTTTCTATCTTCCCCATCATCCCTAGCGTTACATAGACAAAGTTATCCTTAGTGTGTGGGCTGTACATAATAAGACAATTTTTTGTATATTTCTTAAACTGGGGTTTCCAGGGATTATTTCAATGTGTTGTTTTGTTCCATTTTTTATCATTCCAAGTGCACCCACTATCACTGGTACGATACTTGTTTTCAACTTCAATTTTTCTATTTCAATCTCCAGGTTTTTGACAGTTTTTTCGAATTCATTGGTTGCTATGTTATGATCCGCTGGAGAAGCCATATCAATTCTTTTTTTTTTTAATCATTTCACCCAAAGCAAGGCATTCCATTGCCACTATTGCGCTTGGGGCTACACAGGGGAAGGTAAATAGAAAGAGTGGTTAGATATAGAAAATGTCAGAAGTGGGGTGATAGATGGTTATGGATACGGAGGATGGGGGTTGGGTGGATGGGAAGAGTGTTATAAAGAATGTAAGCGAGTTAGTGTGTTAGGAGGTGTCTACTGACCTTACATTTAAACTCCTGGAGATTGTAGCCGTCGGGGAAGCAGTCATGTGGAAGGGAATTCCACAGTCGGGAAGTACGAGAAAAGAAACTGTTGGAGTAGAAGTTGCGGTTGCATTTTATCGGTTTCACTGTAAAAGGGTGGGATCTAGTTGCTAATCTAGTATCTCGTGCAAATTCGAACCTAAGTGGCACCAGTGATCTAAGTTCATCAGAGCAAAAGCCGTGAAAGTATTTATAGAAGAGATACAGGGAAGTCACGTCGCGCCGGTGAGAGAGGTCTGCCAAGTCGGTATCGATCACATTACAGACCCTCCGCTGCACCCTGTCGAGAAGCCCAAGGAGAATAGCAGGGGCACCCGACCAGATATGGCAACAGTATTCAATGCACGGGCGGATGGTAGATTTATAAATGTCCAGGATAGATTCAGACGGAAAAAATCTCCGGGTCCTGCACAGAGAACCGACTTTCATAGCAGCGGATTTAGCAATTGATTCGATATAGTCATTCCACTTGAGGTCCGCTGAAAGTGTGAGACCAAGTAGGTGTAGTGTCTTACTCTCTGGGAGACAAGCCTGGTCCAAGTAAGTTTTTTTTTTCTTTCAGTCAGTAGGTCAGTCAGTAGTTCTGAGACAGCGAAAGATAAGAGGAGAGGGAAGGAAGGCTAGGATAGTAAGCCGCTTGACTTAGGTCAAAGGGATACTGATTACATTCCTCTCTCTCTCGAGTCAGTCCGTGTGTGTCGGCCTGCGTCGGTCTGTCTGTCTGTCTGTCTGGGTGCTTTCTGTATCGGCTTTTTATTTCAACTTTTTGGATCGCAGCAGATCATTTGGGATTCACACTTGTATTTGATTCTGGGCTTCCCATTGGCCGATAAATAAAATTCGCTTAGGTCTCGCGAACTGGAAATTTAATACTTAATTAATTTTTAGTTTTCAACTGGAACATCTGCGCGAAGCCAGCTGCGCACCGACGACTTTTGGTCATTTGCTTTTTGGTCGTGAGTGTGCAAACATCCGGTCCATCGCTATGCTTCGTATCACCACATAACTTTCACCCCAGAAAACGGACTTGTTTTTTGGTATCTGTTGTCGCTTTTTTTTTTTTTGTAGTTTTCGTTTTGTTTTGCTGTTTTCTTTTTGTTTGCTTATTTGTTTGTTTGATTTTTTGTTTTTTTGTTTTGTTAGAAATAAAAAAAATGTTTTCTTTCTTCACGGAGCATAGCGATGGACCGGATGTTTGCTCACTCACGACTAAAAAGCAAATGACCAAAAGTCATCGGTGCGCAGCTGGCTTCGTATCACCACAAATACATTTATATTTTAAAAATGTTGCTTCAGTACTTTATACAAAGACTCAACTCAGTTTTAAACTACTAATCTATTATGGGTCGACTTAATCCTTCTTGCAATGCAAATTCTCCCTTTTTCCTGACGTGAG